>JAVJIF010019444.1:0-110267 GCA_038442645.1 Agave tequilana | reverse complement strand
AATTATTCCTCCATCCAATAGACTTTCGGTTCCGAAAAATACAGTTGGTTGCAGTCTCCTAAAATCTGTCACATTTTCTGATCTTAGTTCACTCCGTACAGTCAATTAGCCCTGGTGAAAGATCTCTATCTGCTTCTGTTGATTTTCCATCATACTCTGCAAGAGTCTCATCTGATCATTGTTCCTCCCACAAGGGTCACCTTGAGAAGGGCCAGAACCTTCACGATTTCCCTGTCTTTTCATGTTTGAGTTGGTCTAAAGGTATTAGGAAACTAAAAATAAGCAGATGGAAGGGTTTCAGGAGTCAAAGGACGAATAACAGGAAAGAACAAATAATTTTGTACTTGCGGTTGGAATGTTAGCCAAGGACTTATGCGCTCTAGTTGCAAATTAATATCCCATTGACATGCTGACTGGTTGTACTGAGAATGTGAGAGCCTAGGCTCTGATACCACCCTGTAACGCCCCAGTCCCGCGGTAAGGAGACATTACTGTGGCGTATATATGTAGGTCAAAAATACCCTCACATATATATATGCTAAGCATTTGTACAGATAAGAATCAGAGTATGAAAGTACGTGATGCATTATATATTCTAACATATGAGTACAATTACAAAGTTATCACAGGATGTTGTTGGCCCAGAGGCCTTCCACTCTAGCTTTGATGATGATAACTCATGTAGTTATAGTTTACTAATAATCTTGTGATATTTAGTTTCAGATATTTGATCAAGATATTAGTAGGTGATTAGCTTCAACAAAGGTGTTTTGGCGCTTTCACATGGTGATTCAAGAGCTCGAGCATCAAGTTCATATCTAGCACTCGGTTGGAGCCAAGCTCGGGGAATCGCGTTTGGATCGAGTCAACTTGGAGACAGCGTTCTATAAGAAGGCTTCGGTTTGTTTAGTTAAGATTTAGTTTAGATCCATTGTAAAGATTAGATAGTGATATGTTCAAGTTCACAACACACACACGTTTCATGTTTTGGTTTTGGTTTTCAGTTTAACCGATCTTGGTTTTCATGAATAGATAGAATCAAAACAAGTTTACATAGTCTAATGTATATTAGATTTGATCTATATACATATATGCTTCATCTATTTAGAAAAACTTATTTTGATACACTATTCATGTGTTTGGAGTTTTGTATTTAGACAAAACTTATTTTTGGATTTAATGTCAAAAACATAGATATAATACCCTTCATGTATATTAAATTTTATCCATATACAATATGCTTCAAAGTTGTTTCAATATCATGTTTTGTATTTGCATGTGTTTTGGAAAAATCGGATTTCCATTTTAAAAATTCTATTTTTGGAAAATACAGAATTTGGTTTAAGGCAAATTTTTCATGTCACAAAAATGGTTAAAAATGTTTGTAATATGATTTGATTTTTACTCAAACATATTTGTATTTCAAAGATATAACATGAACTGATTTTTATGGAATTTATGTGTTTTTTTGATTTAATTGATAATAAAAACCCAAGTTTTTATGTCCCAAAATTTGCTAACTGGCTTACTGTCGGTCGACTGGTGCGGTCGACAGACGTGCACAAGCGTGCACGCCAGCTTTGGGCTGGTGGCCGGTCGACCGGGATGGTCGACCGTCCAGAGAGCTCTGCTCTCTGGAAATGGCCCCGGTCGACCAGGCCGGTCGACTGGACAGAGAGTCTGCTCTCTGTATCCAGCTCCGGTCGACCGGCCAGAGAGCCGTTGCTCTCTGGATCTGGGGACGGTCGACCGGGCGGTCGACCGCTGGGCACAACGATCAAATTTGTGACCGTTGGCCGGTCGACCGGCCGGTCGACCGGAAGGGCAATCTGGCCCTTTTCAGCTGCCAACGGGCAGATTTCCAAATGGGCTATATATACCCCATTTGAAGTCAGTTTTCAATAAGAATTGCAAGAGCTAAATTTCTCTTTTTTACAAGTGTTTTAATACAAGTTTTCAAAGAGTTTTTAAGCCAAAGGATTCATCTTTATTTGTTTTTTAGGGTTGAAAAAATTAAAGAAAAATAGAGATTTGGGTATTTGTCTTGTTCTTCATTTCTATCAAATTCAAGTTGTTTTTTTTAAGTATTTTTCTTTGTTATTTGATTTTCAAACACCTTGATTTTGTCACACTTGAGCTTCTCTAACTATCCTATCTATAGGATCATTGTTTTGTGTTAAAAGATTTGGTTTATGGTTGTTAGACCACCAAGTTGTAAACCTTCCATTGATTGTGATATCCCTCTAGTGAGAAGTGATTGAGTTGTTATCCCTCAAGTATGAGGTGATAGTGGAAGTGGTATTTGGCTCCCTCTAGTGAGAGGTGGAGATTGTATTCGAATCCCTCAAGTGTGAGGTGATTGTTATTTGTGTGGCTAAGTATCTATCCCTCTAAGTGTAGAGGTGATTTATTTTGTGCCTTGCCTCTAAGTGTAGAGGTTGTATTTGTTGGAGAGAGGAGTTGTGTACTCCCAATTGTATTGGCTCCAAATCCTCAGTGGAGATTCCCTGTGTGGGAAGTCCTGTGCAGACGAGTTAGTGAAAATCCTTCTGTGTGAAGGCGGGGACGTAAAGTTGTGTGCTCGAACCTCGAAACATATCTTGGTGTTTGTGTTTGATCCACTTTCTCTAACTCTCTCTTACATTGTGCATTAATTCATATTGTCATATCATATACATGCTTGTGTTGTTTGTGTGTGCCCATACTTATGTTTAACCAAGAGAGCTTTACATAGCACCTCAACTCTTATTTAGAGGAATTCAGAGGAGTTAGTCCAGAACCCTTCATCGGGAATTCGGTTACACTCATTGGTTACACTAAGTATGTTGCATTAAGTTTTTAATTCCACATTATAGATCATTAGATTAGCCATACACCTATTCACCCCCTCTAGGTGTATTTTCAATTGGTATCAGAGCCTACGCTCCTAATATTAGGTTTAACCACCTAGAAGTGTGATCTTGGTTGCTAATCTATCATTTGCACTTGCACACATATTGTTTGCTCTCATGGACTTTCATGACCCTACCTATGTTTGATACTTCTAACATTGTGGTTTGGAAGGCTAGGATATCCATGTACCTAAAAACCCTAGGCTTGCATGTTTTCCTTGCCGCTGCCAAGAAATCCTATCTTGGTAATAACAAGCATATGAGGCCAATGCACAAGCCCTAACGGCACTTAGAAGCACGCTTAACAAAGAATATCTTTCTATAGTTTCTAACTGTGATTCCGCCTTTGCAGTGTGGAACACGTTGACCTCCTTCAAGCTTCAAACGCTAACAATTGTGGAGGATGAATCTAGTGGAGAATTCAAGCAACATTGCTACATGGTCTAAGGGATGACTCCCTTGAGGTATACTCAGAAACTCAATTAGATGATGATGATGCTAGTTTTTCTAGTGATGATTATATTGATGCCAATGCTTTGAATGAAGAACTTTCAATTGTTTGTGAAAAATTGCTTGAAAAATATAATCTTTTGAAAAGAAGAGTTTTGGACTAAAAGAAGAAAATAAGAATTTGTGTTCAAAACATTGATTTGGCTTTACAAGAGAAGGTTGAGATTTCAAATGAGTGTGACTCTTTGAAAACCCAACTTGAACTTGTTTTAAATGAAAACAAGATTTTAAAAAATAAAATGATTGTGAAAATATTTTAAAGAAAAATGAAGTTCTATCTTCAAAACTTGTTTTTGTTTTAAAGAAAATGATTCTTTGAAAAACAAAATTATTTCTATTTCAAAAGATTTGGACTTGATGTCAAATGAAGATGTTTCTTTGAAAAATGACTTAGATTCTCATGTTTGCCATGCTAGTGTAGCTTCACATTCTAGCTCACCTATTGTATGCTCCACTTTATCTTCAAGTATTAAAAATAATATAATGTTTTGAAGAAAAGTGTTGAATGTTTGGGTTCCATTTTGAGCCATTGTGCCATGAACCATACACGTTTAGAATCTATGTTTCGAAAGAAACAAGTTCCTTCTATGCATGCACACAAATCACGGCATACACATGCTTCCCACGTTCACACCCATCACACTTTGTATGCTCATGTGTACACTTGTACACATTATGGACGTAAGGGCCACCTTGCTAAATTTTATTATAATAGGATATCATGATTCCAATTTAGCAAATAAATTTGTTTGGGTTAGGAAAGGAGCTAACCTCCCTAGATTCAAAAGAGTATGGGTACCAAAGACCACTCCTATTTTATTTGATATAGGTGTGGGCTCTCACATGACGTGAGAGTGATGGTGCCTTGAGGTGGATGCGTTCCGAGCTTAAAGAGGACAATTTGGATGCATCACTTTCAAGGGGAGTTTGGTGGGAGGACCATCACGGTTTGGAGACATAGTGATGTACCCTCATAGTTTTGGTAACGATCTCTAACTCCCATTGTATTTACATGCTTTTCATATTGTTGATTTTTAGCATGTCATGTTTTAATGCTCATTATGCCATATGCCATGTTTATTAGTCCTATGACATACATGATTAGTATTTGAGATCACCCATATTTAATATGGACTTATACCTTTGTATTCTCACATTTATTTAAGTATTGTGTATATCATAGATCTAATGCATGTGCATTTTCTTGGCTCAGAGGCCTTCTACTCTAGTTTTGACGATAATTAACTCATGTAGTTATAGTTTACTAATAATCTTGTGATATTTAGTTTCAGATATTTAACCAAGATATTAGTAGGTGATTAGCTTCAACAAAGGTGTTTTGGAGCTTTCACATGGTGATTCAAGAGCTTGAGCGTCAAGTTCATATCTAGCACTCGGTTGGAGTCAAGCTCGGGGAATCGCGTTGGATCGAGTCAACTTGGAGACGGCATTCTACAAGAAGGCTTCGGTTTGTTTAGTTTAAGATTTAGTTTAGATCCATTGTAAAGATTAGATAGTGTGATATGCTCAAGTTCACAACACACACTTGTTTTAAGTTTCATGTTTATTGGTTTTAGTTTTCGGTTTAACTGATCTTGGTTTTCATGAATAGATAGAATCAAAATAAGTTTACATGGTTTAATGTATATTGATTTGATTTATAGACATCTATGCTTTACATACTTAGAAAAACTTATTTTGATATACTATTCATGTGTTTGGAGTTTTGTATTTAGACAAAACCTATTTTTATATTTAATGTTAGAAACATAGATATAATACCTTTCATGTATATTGTATTCTATCCATATACTATATGCTTCAAAGTTGTTTAAATATCATGTTTTTGTATTTACATGAGTTTTGAAAAAAATCAGATTTCTATTTCAAAAATACAAGTTTTGGAAAATACAGAATTTGGTTTAAGGCAAATTTTTCAAGTCACAAAAATGGTTCAAAATGTTTGTAACATAATTCGATTTTTACTCAAACATATTTATATTTCAAAGATATAACTTGAACTGATTTTTGTGAAATTTATGTGATTTTATGGGATTTAATTGAAGTTAAAAACACAAGTTTTTAATCCTAAAAATGTACCTGCCAGGCTCTGGCGGTCGACCGGACCAGTGGTCGGTCGACGGACCGGTCGACCGATGTGCACAAGACGTCACAAAGGCCAAATGATTTGGCCGGTCGACCGAGCGGTCGACCGACTGAAGTCAGCCCACTGTCGGGTGCGGCCGGTCGACCGGCGGTCGACCGTTCACTTTGGCCCGGTCGACCGGGCAGTCGACCGGCCAGAGAGCAGTTGCTCTCTGGATCTGGCACGGTCGACAGGGCAGTCGACCAGAGGGCTCAACGGTCACATTTTTAACTGTTGGCCCGTCGACTGGCTGGTCGACCGGAAGGGCAAAAATGCCCTTTTCAGCTGCCAACGGGCAGATTCCAAATGGGGTTATAAATACCCCATTTGAGTTGGTTTTTAACAAGAATTTTAGGAGCCAAAATTTCTCATATTCTCAAGTGTTTAATACAAGTTTTCAAAAGAGTTTTTAGCCTAAAGATTTCATCATTATTTTGTATTAAAGGGTTGGAAAATTCAAAGGAAAAAAAGTCTTTAGGATTGTTTTTTTATCTTCATTTTTATATCAATTCTAGAAGTTTTCCCAAGAGTTTTTTTGAGTTTTTGATTTACACTCTTTATTTCTCACACTTGAGCTTATCTACTATCCTATCTATTAGGATCTTTGTTTTGTGAGAAAAAAATTGGTTTGTGGTCTTTATGATCACCAAGTTGTAAACCTTCCATTGATTGTGATATCCCTCTAGTGAGAGGTGATTGAGTTGATATCCCTCAAGTGTGAGGTGATAGTGAAAGTGGTATTTGGCCCCCTCTAGTAAGAGGTGGAGATTGTGTTAGAATCCCTCAAGTGTGAGATGATTGTGTTTGAGTGGCTTTGTGCCTATCCCTCTAAGTGTAGAGGTGATTTGTTTTGTGCCTTGCCTCTAAGTGTAGAGGTTGTATTTGTTGGAGAGAGAAGTTATGTACTCCCAATTGTAATTGCCCCAAATCCTCGGTGGAGGTTCCCTGTGTGGACGAGTTAGTGGAAATCCTTCTGTGTGAAGGCAGGGACGTAGAGCTGTGTGCTCGAACCTCGAAAGATATCGTGGTGTTTGCGTTTAATCCACTTTCTCTAACTCTCTATCTTACATTGTGCATTGCTTCATATTGTCATATCATATACATTCTTGGTTTGTTTGTGCGCCTTATTTGTGTTTAACCAAGAGAGCTTCATATAACACCTCAACTCTTATTCAGAGGAATCAAGAGGAGTTAGTCCAGAACCCTTCACCGGGAATTCGGCTACACTCTTTGGTTACACTAAGTGTGTTACAATTAAGTTTTAATTTCCGCATTATTGTTCATAGATTAGCCGTACACCTATTCACCTCTCCTCTAGGTGTATTTTTAATTGGTATCAGAGCCTACGCTTCTGATATTAGGTTTAACTACCTAGGAGTGTGATCTTAATTTTGCTAATCTATCATTTGCATTTACACACTTATTTGTTTATACATACACTTATGGATTGCTTGACCCCTCCTATGTTTGATGTTTTTTAACATTTACATGTGAAAAGTTAGGATGAGTATGCATCTAAAAACTCTAGGATTGCATGTTTTTCTTGCCGCTACCAAGAAATCCTATCTTGATAATAGCAAGTATATAGAGGCCAATGCACAAGCCATTGAGGCACTTAGAAACACGCTTAGTAAAGAATATCTTATGATGGTTTCTACCTGTGATTCCGCCTTTGCAAACACGTTGACCTCCTCCAAGCTTCAATTGCCAATCCAAATGGAGAAGGAATCTAGTGAGGATGAATCCGAACAACGATGCTGCATGGTCCAAGGGAAAGACTCCCTTGAGGTATATTAGGAATCCCAACTAGATGATATGCTAGTTCTTCTGGCGATGATCATATTGATGCCGATGTTTTGAATGAAGAACTTTCAATTATTTGTGAAAAATGTTAGAAAAATATAAAGCTTTGAAAAGAAAAAGTTTTGGACTTAACAAAGAAAATAAGGTTTTGTGTTCAAAACTTGATTTGGCTTTACAAGAGAAGGTTGAGATATCAAATGAGTGTGACTCTTTGAAAACCCAACTTGAACTTATTTTAAATAAAAACAAGATTTTAAAAATAAAAATGATTGTGAAAATGTTTTGAAGAACAATGAAACTTTAACTTCAAAACTTGATTTTGTTGTAAAAGAAAATGAATCTTTAAAAATGAAAGTTGCTTCAATTTCTAAGGAATTGGAAATTGTTTCAAATAAAATATTTCTTTGAAAAATGATTTAGATACACATGTTTGCTATGCTAGTATAGTTTCTCCTTCTAGCATACCTATTGCATGCACCTCTTCTTCCATAATTGAAAATGATATTTGTATGCTTAAGAAAAGTGAGGATTGTTTGGGCTCTACTTTGAGCCATTGTGCTTTGAACTATACACGTTTAGAATCCATGTTTCGCAAGAAACAAATTCCATCTATGCATGCACACAAACCACGGTATACACATGCTCCTCATGTTCACTCTCATAACACTTTGTATGCTCATGTGTACACATGTACACATTGTGGACGTAAGGGCCACCTTACTAAATTTTGTTATAATAGAATACATGATTCCAATTTAGCAAATAAATTTGTTTGGGTTAGGAAAAGAGCTAACCCTCATAGACCCAAAAGAGTATGGGTACCAAAGACCACTCCTATTTTAATTGATGTAGGTGTGGGCTCTCACATGACGTGAGAGTGATGGTGCCTTGAGGTGGATGTGTTCCGAGCTTAAAGAGGATTATTTGAATGCATCACTTTCAACGGAGTTTGGTGAGGACCACCATGGTTTGGAGAGATGGAGATGTGCCCTATTGGTTTTGGTAATAATCTCTTAATCCTCATTATGTTTACATGCTTTCTTATTATTCATTTTTAGCATGTTTTGATGTTTCATGATTAATATGTTAAATGTCATGATTATTAGACTTGTGATATGCATAATTAGTATTTGAGACACCATACTTATATGGATTTATATTTAGTGTTCTCACTTTTGTTTAACTAATGTGTATGTCCTAGTTCTAACACATGTGTATTTACCATAATGATCATATGAGTTTTGTTTTGATTTTTATGCTTCATATTTGATTACATGTTTAGATGTTAGTTTTCATTAAAACTTGAATATATACTTGTACAACTAGTGAGCCACAAATAGACTATTATATGTTTGTACTTAAATGCTCATTTGTACCCATTAGATGTACTAGTATAACCTAGTTTTGATGATTCATGCATTTTGACTTGTACTCTCTATTTTTGTCCATGCTTTTCATGTTTATGTTTAAACTTCATGTATATGTCTATTTTGTCCAAACTAATACATATACATCCTTGAGCCACTTACCGTCATGCATATACTTTTGTGGACTCGTTCATGTTTAGATATGTATGTATACTCTAGTTTGTACAAAACATACATATGCCTTGAAAATTAAATTATTTTGATGATTTTCATGTTTTAAGGAATTTCATATTGATCTTGATTGCCTATTTTTCATGATGATGTGTTTCATATAACTCTTATACACTCACTTTACTTAATTTTTTCTCATGATTTTGTTTTCATGAGTATGATATGTACCTTATAGTTTTTGAGTGTTTGATGATCGTGTGACTTCATGTTATTCATGAAATATATTTTTATTTTATTCCTTACTTGAAGGATTTCATACTAGTTTACAATTTTATCATATAACTAGTTACGGTATTCTTCATTTGGTAGTGTTTTCAAACGTGTTATATCATTTTCAAACTTATTTTTGAAAACCCTTCCCATCTAAGGGCAGCTGGTTGGGCGACCATGCCTTGTATGCTCATTATTGAAAATCTATTTAAAACATGTGCATGAAATGGGTGGTAAGTAGTATGAGTTATACACTTTATCTTATTTTATTTTCAATTGATATCATTGTATCTTTTCAATTGATATCACTATTGACATTCTTTTTGTATACTCATATATGTTTTTTATATATGTATGCTTAAACTTCAAATAGTATCAATTTTCATTGGTATTCATTTTACATACATATATATGTATTTATTTGTGCTTACTATATCTCTATATCTTTTAGCACAAATTTTTGGTTATGCTAAACTTGATTCCTTAAGTGACTATCATATTTCAATTGATTATTTTTCAATTGGTATCTTATACAAACTTATGCATCATTTTATTTGGTATTTCATAAAGGGGGAGAAATTCATATTTCACCTTTCAATTGGTTTTGTTTGTATATTGGTATCTTACTCCCACACTTTATGATGAAAACTGATTGAAAAAATGATATTGATTTTTTTGGTATCATACGCTCCTAATGAAAAATCATTTTCAATTGGTATATGTTTCATTATTTTCTATTGGTATATGTTTCATTTTCAATATTAGTATCAATCACATTAAATTGATATTCTCTATTTGGTATCTCTATTGTAAAATGAGTTTAGTGTTTAACCAAAAGATTGGTTTATGTTCTTCAAATGGTATCAAAAGTATAAAATATTTTCAATTGGTACTAATTTTTACAATAGGTATCAAGATTACCTATATGTTTACATCTTTTAATTGATATCAAAATTTTTTAGTTTGTTTCTTCAAAATGTTTTATTTACTTTCAATTGGTATCTTCAAAAAAAATTTGGGTTGGTCTACCTATTTGTTTATTTTCAATTGATATCATGATGCACTAAATTGATATATTTTTTCAATTGGTATCATAATGTTTTGTTTTGATTTCACCCTTGTTGATTTTTTTTGTTTCGGACAAAAAAGGGAGAACGTTGTTTTATTGTCTACTTTAACCCCTTTGTTGATGATTGACAAAAGGGGGAGAAGTATTTGAGTATATATGCATATTTATTTATAAGTTTATATCAAAGTCTGTTTCATATTGGCATCAAAAGAGTTTTTGTTTTATATTTTGTTGCTATTGGTATCAAGAGCATGGATATTAGTATCAAGAACATATTTTGTTGTTTTGTTTTATTGATATCAAGAACTTTTATTAAAAATTTTATTGTTATCAAGAGCTTTTATTGATTATCTTTCAATTGGTTTCAAGAGCTTTTATTAATTATCTTTCAATTGAAATTTTTATTGGTATCAAGAGCAATTACTTAAAGAACATGTTTATTTTAAGTTTATATTTTCAATGGTATTTAAAAACATGTCTATTTTAAAAGGGAAAAGTAATTTGTCTTAAAAATTGGTATCAAAAGCATGTTTATTTTATTGTTTTATACATGTTTATGCATATTCATGTTTAACATTCATTGCATATCTTATTGTTTATTGCTATGCATGAGTTAAGGGGGAGCTTCTTTGAAGCTTAACTTTAATCCATGCATATATAACTCCATGAGTTTTGTCATCATCAAAAAAGGGGAGATTGTTGGCCCAGAGGCCTTCCACTCTAGTTTTGATGATGATTAACTCATGTAGTTATAGTTTACTAATAATCTTGTGATATTTAGTTTCAGATATTTAACCAAGAAATTAGTAGGTGATTAGCTTCAACAAAGGTGTTTTGGAGCTTTCACATGGTGATTCAAGAGCTCGAGCGTCAAGTTCATATCTAGCACTCGGTTGGCGTCAAGCTCGAGGAATCGCGTTTGGATCGAGTCAACTTGGAGACGGCGTTCTACAAGAAGGCTGGTTTGTTTAGTTTAAGATTTAGCTTAGATCCATTGTAAAGATTAGATAGTGTGGTATGCTCAAGTTCACAACACACACACTTGTTTTAAGTTTCATGTTTATTTGTTTTGGTTTTCGGTTTAACCGATCTTGGTTTTCATGAATAGATAGAATCAAAACAAGTTTACATGGTTTAATGTATATTAGATTTGATCTATATACATCTATGCTTCACATACTTAGAAAAACTTATTTTGATACACTATTCATGTGTTTGGAGTGTTGTATTTAAACAAAACCTATTTTTGGATTTAATGTCAAAAACATAGATATAATACCTTTCATGTATATTGGATTCTATCAATATACTATATGCTTCAAAGTTATTTAAATATCATGTTTTCGTATTTACATGAGTTTTGAAAAATCGGATTTCCATTTCAAAAATACAAGTTTTTGAAAATACAGAATTTGGTTTAAGGCAAAATTTTCAAGTCACAAAAATGGTTCAAAATGTTTGTAACATGATTTGATTTTTACTCAAACATGTTTGTATTTCAAAGATATAACTTGAACTGATTTTTCTGAAATTTATGTGATTTTATGGGATTTAATTGAAGTTAAAAACACAAGTTTTTAAATCCTGAAAATGTCCCTGCCAGGCTCTGGCGGTCGACCGGGACAGTCGACCGGACAGTGGTCGGTCGATCGGACCGATCGACCGATGTGCACAAGACCTGCACACGGTCGACCGACTGAAGTCAACCACTCTTGGGTGCGGTCGGTCGACCGGGCGGTCGACTGTTCACTTTGGCCCGGTCGACCGGCGGTCGACCGGCCAAAAAGCAGTTGCTCTCTGGATTTGGCACGGTCGACCGGGCGGTCCACCGGGGGGCTCAACGGTCACATTTTTGACCGTTGGCCGGTCGACCGGAAAGGCAAAAATGCCCTTTTCAGCTGCCAACGGGCAGATTCCAAATTGGGTTATAAATACCCCCATTTGAGTTGGTTTTTAAAAGAATTTTAAGAGCCAAAATTTCTCATATTTTCAAGTGTTTAATGCAAGTTTTCAAAAGAGTTTTTAAGCCTAAAATTTCATCTTTATTTTGTTTTAAAGGGTTGGAAAATTCAAAGAAAAAGAAAGTCTTTGGGATTATTTTTTAATCTTCATTTTTATATCAATTCTAGAAGTTTTCCCAAGAGTTTTCTTTGAGTTTTTGATTTTCAAACTCTTTATTTCTCATACTTGAGCTTATCTACTATCCTATTTATTAGGATCTTTGTTTTGTGAGAAAAGAAATTGATTTGTGGTCTTTGTGATCACCAAGTTGTAAATCTTCCATTGATTGTGATATCCCTCTAGTAAGAGGTGATTGAGTTGATATCCCTCAAGTGTGAGGTGATAGTAGAAGTGATATTTGGCTCCCTCTAGTGAGAGGTGGAGATTGTGTTGGAATCCCTTAAGTGTGAGGTGATTATGTTTGAGTGGCTTTGTACCTATCCCTCTAAGTGTAGAGGTGATTTGTTTTGTCCTTGCCTCTAAGTGTAGAGGTTGTATTTGTTGAGAGAGGAGTTGTGTACTCCCAATTATAATTGCCCCAAATTCTCAGTGGAGGTTCCCTGTGTGGGAAGTCCTGTGTGGACGAGTTAGTGGAAATCCTTCTGTGTGAAGGCGGGGACATAGAGCTGTGTGCTCGAACCTCGAAACAATCTTGGTGCTTGCGTTTGATCCATTTTCTCTAACTCTCTCTCTCCTACATTGTGCATTGCTTCATATTGTTATATCATATACATGCTTGGTTTGTTTGTGTGCCTCACTTGTGTTTAACCAAGAGAGCTTCATATAGCACCTCAACTCTTATTCAGAGGAATCAAGAGGAGTTAGTCTAGAGTCCTTCACCGGGAATTCGGCTACACTCTTTGGTTACGCTAAGTGTGTTGCAATTAAGTTTTAATTTTCGCATTATTGTTCATAGATTAACCGTACACCTATTCACTCTCCCTCTAGGTGTACTTTCACATTTACATAATGATCATATAAGTTTTGTTTAAACGTTTGCACTTCATGTTTTGATTACATGTCTAGATGTTAGTTTTCATTAAACTTGAGTATATACTTGTACAACTAGTGAGCCACAAATAGATTATTATATGCTTGTCTCGATTGCTCATTTGTACTTATTAGATGTACTAGTATAGTCTAGTTTTAATTATTCATGCATTTTGACTTGTATTCTATATTTTTAACATGTTTTTCACGTTAAACTTCATGTATATATCCATTTTGTCTAAACTATTAGCTATACATATACATCCTTGAGCCACTTGCCTTCATGCATATACTTTGTGGACTCGTTATATTTGGATATGTATGTATACTTTAGTTTGTACAAAACATACATATACCTTGAAGGATTTCTAGTTTGATGATTTTCATGTTTTAAGGAATCTCATATTGAGCTTGATTACCTATTTTCATGATGATGTGTTTCACATAACTCTTATACACTCATGTTACTTAATATTTTCTCATAATTTTATTTTCATGAGTATGATATGTGCCTTATAGATTTTTAGTATTGATGATCGTGTGACTTACATGTTTTTCATGAAATATATTTTTTTTATTCCTTACTTGAAGGATTTTGTACTAGTTTACAAGTTTATCATTAAACTAGTTGCAGTATTCTTCATATGGTAGAGTTTTCAAACGTGTTATATTATTTTCAAACTTATTTTTGAAAATCTCTATCCATCCAAGGGTGGTTGGTTGGGTAACTATGCCTTGTATGCTCATTATTAAAAATCTATTTAAACTTGTGCATGAAATGGTGTAGGAAGTATGAGTTATACACTTGATCTTATTTTTTTTTCAATGGTATCATTGTATCTTCTCAATTAGTATCACAATTGACATTCATTTAGTTTGTATACTCATATTTTTTATATATGTATGCCTACACTTCAAATAGTATCAATTTCAATTGGTATTTAATTTTTCATACATATATATGTATTTTATTTATATGTATTTTATTTGTGCTTACTATATCTCTGTATGTTTGAGCACAAATTTTGGTTATGCTAAGCATGATTCCTTAAATGACAATTATATTTCAATTGATTATTTTTCAATTGGTATCTTATGCAAGCTTTTGCATCATTTTGTTTGGTATTTCATAAAGGGGGAGAAAATTCATATTTCACCTTTCAAATGATTTTGTTTACATTTGGTATCTTACTCTCACACTTTATGTTGAAAATGATTAGAAAATGATATTGATTTTTTTATTTTGGTATCATACGCTCCTAATGAAAATTATTTTCAATTGGTTTATGTTCAATATTAGTATCAAAAATATTACATTGATGTTATTCTCTATTTGGTATCTCTATTACAAAATGAGTTTAGTGTTTAACCAAAAGATTAGTTTATGTTTTTCATTTGGTATCAAAAGTGTAAAATATTTTCAATTGGTACTAATTTTTACAATTGGTATCAAGATTCCCTTTATGTTTATATCTTTCAATTGATATCAAAATTTTTGTTGGTTTCTTCAAAATGTTTTGTTTATTTTCAATTGGTATCATCTTTTGGTATCATGATGTTCCTATGTATACCTTTGCACTAAATTGATATATTGTTTTTCAGTTGGTATCATAATGTTTTGATTTGATTTCACCCCTTATTGATTTTTGTTGCGGACAAAAAGGGGGAGAACATTATTTTATTGTTACTTTAACCTCTTTGTTGATGATTGACAAAAAAGAGGGAGAAGTATTTTAGTAATATGCATGTTTATTTGAGTTTACTTTTTATCAAAGTTTATATTAAAAACATTTGTTTTATTTTTGTTGATATTAGCATCAAGAGCATGGATACTAATATCAAGAACATATTGTGTTGTTTTGTTTTGTTGGTATCAAGAGTTTTTATTGAAATTTTTATTGATATCAAGAGCAATTATTTAAGAACATGTTTATTTTAAAATTTGGTATCAAAAGCATGTTTATGTTTATGTTTAACATTTATTGTATATCTTTATAGTTTATTGCTATGCATGAGATAAGGGGCTTCTTTGAAGCTTAACTTTAATCCATGCATATATAACTCCATGAATTTTGTCATCATCAAAAAGGGGAGATTGTTGGCCCAGAGACCTTCCACTCTAGTTTTAATAATGATTAACTCATGTAGTTATAGTTTACTAATAATCTTGTGATATTTAGTTTCAGATATTTGATCAAGATATTAGTAGGTGATTAGCTTCAATAAAGGTGTTTTAGAGCTTTCACATGGTGATTCAAGAGCTCGAGCGTCAAGTTCACATCTAGCACTCAGTTGGAGCCAAGCTCGGGGAATCGCGTTTGGATCGAGTCAACTTAGAGACGGCGTTCTACAAGAAGGCTTCGGTTTGTTTAGTTAAGATTTAATTTAGATCCAGTGTAAAGATTAGATAGTGTGATATGCTCAAGTTCACAACACACACACGTTCCATGTTTTGGTTTTGTTTTCGGTTTAACCGATCTTGGTTTTCATGAATAGATAGACTCAAAACAAGGTTACATGGTTTAATGTATATTAGATTTGATCTATATACATATATGCTTCATCTATTTAGAAAAACTTGTTTTGATACACTATTCATGTGTTTGGAGTTTTGTATTTAAACAAAACTTATTTTTGGATTTAATGTCCAAAACATAGATATAATACCCTTTATGTATATTGGATTTTATCCATATACAATATGCTTCAAAGTTGTTTCAATATCATGTTTTTGTATTTACATGTGTTTTGAAAAAAAATCGGATTTTCATTTCAAAAATTCTATTTTTTGAAAATACAGAATTTGGTTTAAGGCAAATTTTTCATGTCACAAAATGGTTCAAAATATTTGTAACATGATTTGATTTTTACTCAAACATATTTGTATTTCAAAATATAACATGAACTGATTTTTGTGAAATTTATGTGTTTTTATGGGATTTGATTGATAATAAAAACCCAAGTTTTTATGTCCTAAAATTTGCTGACTGGCTTACTGCCGGTCGACCGGACCGGTCGACCGTAGCAGTGTCGGTTGACCGGTGTGGTCGACAAACGTACACAAGCGTGCACGCTAGCTTTGGGCTGGTGGCCCGTCGACCGGGACGGTCGACCGTCCAGAGAGCTCTGCTCTCTGGAAATGGCCCCGGTCGACCGGGCCAGTTGACCGGACAGAGAGTCTGCTCTCTGTATCCAGCTCCGGTCGGCCGGGCGGTCGACCGGTGTAATACCCCGTTTCCGGAATACGTACTTAGTTGCGTATTCAGATTTTCAGTCGTATTTTTTCGATTTGTTTCCTGTATTTATTCTGTATGATGAATTCCTTATATGATTGTTTTTGTTTTGGATTTGGATTCGTGGACACGGAGTCAGCCCTAGTCTGAACCGAAGGACCCGATCCTAGAGTATTACTCGATTTAGATATTCTGATAATTAGAATTGACCGATTTTAGTTTTAAATATCATTTTCCAATATTATATATTTTCTATGATTTTCTAGATTTTTCTGGAATTAAAAGGAATTTCTTCAAAACCGGTGTCGGCCAGTTCCGCTGACCGATTCTTGGATTTTTATCCTCAAACAGTTAGGAATTTCATGATGGTCCTTTAGGCTTTATTCCTTAGAATCATATTTTCTACCTACATTCTTTTTCTGAGGATTTTATGGTTTTATGAAAATTCCAACGGAGTCGGTAAATTATTGATTCCGGGATTTTTAATTTCAAACTATAAAGTATTTCTTAAAACGGATTTCACTATTGTACTTAATATAATATCCTTGATTTTTGGTAATTATTTCAGGTCGTTCCGAGATACTTGAATTTCGGACGATTCCGGTATTTTCCCGAAGGATTTCCGCATCCGCAACTGAATCCCAGGAATCCGCCATTTCCATTATTTGCATTTTCTCTTCCAAGAGAAAGTACCTTCTCTTTATCATTTCTTTTCCAATTTCCCTTTTCATTTAATCTTTTCCTTTTCCTTTTCCTTATTTCCTCCCCTCCAAAAAAAGTCAACTTCCACCTACTCCCTCATCAATGCAACTCTCTCTCCCTCACCATGGCCGGCCAAGTGGCCATCCTAGGGACACCTCACCCTCTCTTGGCAAGCCATGATTGGCCAAGAGATCACCTCACTCCCTCATTTGCACAAAACCCCCTCACTTCCATTTGATTTGCATCCCCTTCAAAAAATCCAAAAACATATAAATGCTTTCCCTTTACATTTCTATTTCTTTTTCACTCTCTTCACCAACTTCACTTCACCAAGAACCCTAATCCCCACCCTCTTCTTCAACTCCACCACCACCAACTTCAAGGGCATCTCCTAGGTCTTTATCTCCATGGAATCCACCATCAAGATCTTCAACAACACCAAGGGACTCCACCTTATTCTTCATCAACAACTTCCTTCACTCCTTCACTTGTACTCTTTTGGTGAGTAGTTTTCATCACCTAAGCTTAAGCCAATTCCTAGTATGCATGTGTATTCTTATCTTGTGCAATTATGTCTTCAAATCATGTTAATTAGCCATCAAACCAAAACCCTAGAAATCTGTCCTGTATTCTGTTTTCAGTCGATTAGTCGACTAGACCTCACTATTAGTCGACTAATAACACTTAGTCAAAATGTAACATTTCGGGAAACACAGTTTTAGTCGACTAGACCCTATTACCAGTCGACTATAGATCCTTATTAGTCGACTATACCTTGACCCTGGTCGACTAACCCTCACCTGAAGCTAGAAAACCTAACTCTCGGCCCCAGTCGACTTATCACAAATCTTAGTCGACTTAGGACCCCTAGTCGACTACATTTTTATCCTAGTCGACTCCTGAATCAAACCCAACTTTCTGTATCCCAGTTCTAGTCGACTTGACCATACAATTAGTCGACTTAGAGTATCTGTTAGTCGACTACCTATTTTACTCCAGTCGACTAACTATTCCCTGAAACCAAACCCAACTCTCTGTTACACAGTATTAGTCGACTACCCCATTTTCCTAGTCGACTAACTCCACTATTAGTCGACTACTATTCCACCCTAGTCGACTAACTTTGGATATCTGTCTTAATTGATTCCTTCTTGAATATGAACCTTCCCTCTAGACTCATATCATATCTTAGTATTACTTGACTTGTCATTTGACAAACACCATCTTCCCTTCTCTCCTTCTCTCTCCTCTTCTCTCTACATATTTATATCACAGGTTATGGCGCATCCCAGGCTTCCGTGAATTTCGGATATTTCGGTATATTGGTGACTCAGGCGAGTGTTCTCACTCGCTATCCTCTTGCTTCTCATTCCATTGATTATGATAGTATTCTTGCTCTAGTCTTCATGTATTGTATTTCATGCTTTATATCTCTTATTGCTTTATGTTATGCGTGGCCGACCCTTCGTGGTCGTTGGACTTGTTGGACTTTGGGTCATTGCTTTTATGTTACCACTTGCCATACCATTACTTCAGACTAGTTAGTTGCATGCTTCCTTTTAACACATGTATACCACCTGACCACCTGACTTGCTACTATTTGGTAAGACCCTATTGGTATGACCTGACTTACCCAGACTATTATCAATCTCTTATATGTTTGGTTGCTTATTCATTATCACCATCCTATCATGCTATCACCTTACACCCAGCATGATAACTTGACTTGTGATTATTACCTTTACGGGAACTTGACCTTATTATCTTGTATCATGATCAGTGACCTGTTTCCTGCTTTACATGCAGTGACCTGACTATATAGTACTTATGTACTCCTAATTTCCTGATCATGCCTAATTCCTGATTATTCCCGTAAAGTGATAATTAAACTATTGAATCTTAAAATGGACCAACTTGTATTGGGTCGGGGGAAACATGCGGATATCGATATGTGTTCGTGTTTACAGTGGCATTAGGTTGTGCACTATATATCCGGTCTTACCTGTGGTACTCCAGGGGACCGAGGGGAGTGCTTCCTCCCTTTCCTGTTTACTGTCATGACAAGGGCATACATAAGACCCTCCTGTTTAGCCTAGCGGCAGGTTCCGTCTTCAAGCAACGGAACAATACTGGGCCGTGGTCCCGGGCATGCACGGGACCCACTGTAAACATAGTTCGTTGATACAACCGCTGTTTCCAATAACAACCTCGACTTGCTTATATATGGAAGTATGTGAGTTGGCCGTACACCGAGACACATACCTAGATATATGGGTAAGACGAGTAATAATAAAGTGTCATAATAATCGGCTCTTTAAGTTGTAAGTAGAGGTATGTGGAATGGGACGCATACTAAAGCCTGCATCTTAAATAGCTATGAATCCGTGATGTGCCTTACCGTATTTGCTTTTCCCGGACTTTATATCGGATTTCATGTTTTATGAGTATTATGGTAGCTCGGATTGGTTTTATTCGGATTTCTTGTTTTATGATTCTCATGCTATGTCTATTCTTACCTGCTCCATCCTATCTGCCTCCTGGGTATTTCCTTCTTGATATATGCATTATTGTGCTCACCCTGCTTCACCACTTGGTTTTACTTCTACACTCGCCTGGGGAGTATCATTTGACTCCCCTGGATCCTCACGTCCAGGTCTTGGAGCTAGGGGCGTGTGTTCAGAGTAACGCAGCAGTAGCGTGGATCTCCAGCCGACCGTCTTGAGCCACATCCTTCCAGACCCCCTCTGTGAGTCTCTCGAGTTTTCCTTTTTAAACTCGTGAGTGCCCTTTTTCTATTCATACTTGTACATTCCTTGTATACATGTATGTGGACACCCTTTTATACTGTTCATATATGTATATCTTTTGTATTCTCGCATTTGCGCATATCTGTGATGTATTATTATTGTAATATTCATCACCTCTGGTGATAACTCTGTGATTGTATATATATGTGTTGGAATGTATAATGCACCATTTGCTTCCGTACTCTGATTCTTGTCTGTACTGATGCTTAGCGTATATACGGGAAGGTAATTCGGACTTACGTATATACGTTGCAGTGACGTCCCCGTATCAGCGGGATCGGGGCGTTACAGGTTGGTATCAGAGCTTAGGCTCTAACCTCCTCAGTACGTCCAGAAGGCAAATCAATGGTAAAGAAATTTGCAACTGGAATACATGAGTCTTGGTTATACATTCCAACTGCAAGTGCAGAGTTATCTATTTCTTGGCTATCTTTCCTTTGATTTCTAATCCCTCCTTGAATATCTTTCCCTTGATTCCTAATCACTCCTATCCTTTCCCTGTTTTGGTTTTATGTTTTGGTTTTATGAAGCCTTATACTATCTTAAGATATGACTAGACTAGAGAGGTAGTGGCTGGTTCAGAAGGAAGCTATTATGTGATCTCTTCGGCCAATTCTATGAAGCTTGGTATTCTCCAGATCGGTCTTGATCTGGCTATCTTTCAGAGGACAGCAGTCGGATTCTTAATTATCGGTCTTCTTTATTATGCTCAGGATTTTCGGGGTTTTCTTTATTACACAGCCACGACATCATCGGTATTCATTTATTTCACAGCCACGACATCATCAGTATTATTCGGCATTATTCTAAAGATTTATTACACAGCCACGACATCATCAGCCGGAAATGCAGAGTATGATTATTATTCAGTTGACTTGAGAGCCCTACCTATAGTGCTTCATATCTTAATTAGTATAAATTCCACCTTTGTTCCCTTTGTATTCAATTTGCCCCTTAACGAAATTGCGAGGACGCAATTTTTGTAAGGTGGGTGGATTGTAATAATACCCCGTTTCCGAATACGTACTTAGTTGCGTATTCAGATTTTCAGTCGTATTTTTTCGATTTGTTTCCTGTATTTATTCTGTATGATGAATTCCTTATATGATTGTTTTTGTTTTGGATTTGGATTCGTGGACACGGAGTCAGCCCTAGTCTGAACCGAAGGACCCGATCCTAGAGTATTACTCGATTTAGATATTCTGATAATTAGAATTGACCGATTTTAGTTTTAAATATCATTTTCCAATATTATATATTTTCTATGATTTTCTAGATTTTTCTGGAATTAAAAGGAATTTCTTCAAAACCGGTGTCGGCCAGTTCCGCTGACCGATTCTTGGATTTTTAATCCTCAAACAGTTAGGAATTTCATGATGGTCCTTTAGGCTTTATTCCTTAGAATCATATTTTCTACCTACATTCTTTTTCTGAGGATTTTATGGTTTTATGAAAATTCCAACAGAGTCGGTAAATTATTGATTCCGGGATTTTTAATTTCAAAACTATAAAGTATTTCTTAAAACGGATTTCACTATTGTACTTAATATAATATCCTTGATTTTTGGTAATTATTTCGGGTCGTTCCGAGATACTTGAATTTCGGACGATTCCGGTATTTTCCCGAAGGATTTCCGCATCCGCAACTGAATCCCAGGAATCCGCCATTTCCATTATTTGCATTTTCTCTTCCAAGAGAAAGTACCTTCTCTTTATCATTTCTTTTCCAATTTCCCTTTTCATTTAATCTTTTCCTTTTCCTTTTCCTTATTTTCCTCCCCTCCAAAAAAAGTCAACTTCCACCTACTCCCTCATCAATGCAACTCTCTCTCCCTCACCATGGCCGGCCAAGTGGCCATCCTAGGGACACCTCACCCTCTCTTGGCAAGCCATGATTGGCCAAGAGATCACCTCACTCCCTCATTTGCACAAAACCCCCTCACTTCCATTTGATTTGCATCCCCTTCAAAAAATCCAAAAACATATAAATGCTTTCCCTTTACATTTCTATTTCTTTTTCACTCTCTTCACCAACTTCACTTCACCAAGAACCCTAATCCCCACCCTCTTCTTCAACTCCACCACCACCAACTTCAAGGGCATCTCCTAGGTCTTTATCTCCATGGAATCCACCATCAAGATCTTCAACAACACCAAGGGACTCCACCTTATTCTTCATCAACAACTTCCTTCACTCCTTCACTTGTACTCTTTTGGTGAGTAGTTTTCATCACCTAAGCTTAAGCCAATTCCTAGTATGCATGTGTATTCTTATCTTGTGCAATTATGTCTTCAAATCATGTTAATTAGCCATCAAACCAAAACCCTAGAAATCTGTCCTGTATTCTGTTTTCAGTCGATTAGTCGACTAGACCTCACTATTAGTCGACTAATAACACTTAGTCAAAATGTAACATTTCGGGAAACACAGTTTTAGTCGACTAGACCCTATTACCAGTCGACTATAGATCCTTATTAGTCGACTATACCTTGACCCTGGTCGACTAACCCTCACCTGAAGCTAGAAAACCTAACTCTCGGCCCCAGTCGACTTATCACAAATCTTAGTCGACTTAGGACCCCTAGTCGACTACATTTTTTCCTAGTCGACTCCTGAATCAAACCCAACTTTCTGTATCCCAGTTCTAGTCGACTTGACCATACAATTAGTCGACTTAGAGTATCTGTTAGTCGACTACCTATTTTACTCCAGTCGACTAACTATTCCCTGAAACCAAACCCAACTCTCTGTTACACAGTATTAGTCGACTACCCCATTTTCCTAGTCGACTAACTCCACTATTAGTCGACTACTATTCCACCCTAGTCGACTAACTTTGGATATCTGTCTTAATTGATTCCTTCTTGAATATGAACCTTCCCTCTAGACTCATATCATATCTTAGTATTACTTGACTTGTCATTTGACAAACACCATCTTCCCTTCTCTCCTTCTCTCTCCTCTTCTCTCTACATATTTATATCACAGGTTATGGCGCATCCCAGGCTTCCGTGAATTTCGGATATTTCGGTATATTGGTGACTCAGGCGAGTGTTCTCACTCGCTATCCTCTTGCTTCTCATTCCATTGATTATGATAGTATTCTTGCTCTAGTCTTCATGTATTGTATTTCATGCTTTATATCTCTTATTGCTTTATGTTATGCGTGGCCGACCCTTCGTGGTCGTTGGACTTGTTGGACTTTGGGTCATTGCTTTTATGTTACCACTTGCCATACCATTACTTCAGACTAGTTAGTTGCATGCTTCCTTTTAACACATGTATACCACCTGACCACCTGACTTGCTACTATTTGGTAAGACCCTATTGGTATGACCTGACTTACCCAGACTATTATCAATCTCTTATATGTTTGGTTGCTTATTCATTATCACCATCCTATCATGCTATCACCTTACACCCAGCATGATAACTTGACTTGTGATTATTACCTTTACGGGAACTTGACCTTATTATCTTGTATCATGATCAGTGACCTGTTTCCTGCTTTACATGCAGTGACCTGACTATATAGTACTTATGTACTCCTAATTTCCTGATCATGCCTAATTCCTGATTATTCCCGTAAAGTGATAATTAAACTATTGAATCTTAAAATGGACCAACTTGTATTGGGTCGGGGGAAACATGCGGATATCGATATGTGTTCGTGTTTACAGTGGCATTAGGTTGTGCACTATATATCCGGTCTTACCTGTGGTACTCCAGGGGACCGAGGGGAGTGCTTCCTCCCTTTCCTGTTTACTGTCATGACAAGGGCATACATAAGACCCTCCTGTTTAGCCTAGCGGCAGGTTCCGTCTTCAAGCAACGGAACAATACTGGGCCGTGGTCCCGGGCATGCACGGGACCCACTGTAAACATAGTTCGTTGATACAACCGCTGTTTCCAATAACAACCTCGACTTGCTTATATATGGAAGTATGTGAGTTGGCCGTACACCGAGACACATACCTAGATATATGGGTAAGACGAGTAATAATAAAGTGTCATAATAATCGGCTCTTTAAGTTGTAAGTAGAGGTATGTGGAATGGGACGCATACTAAAGCCTGCATCTTAAATAGCTATGAATCCGTGATGTGCCTTACCGTATTTGCTTTTCCCGGACTTTATATCGGATTTCATGTTTTATGAGTATTATGGTAGCTCGGATTGGTTTTATTCGGATTTCTTGTTTTATGATTCTCATGCTATGTCTATTCTTACCTGCTCCATCCTATCTGCCTCCTGGGTATTTACTTCTTGATATATGCATTATTGTGCTCACCCTGCTTCACCACTTGGTTTTACTTCTACACTCGCCTGGGGAGTATCATTTGACTCCCCTGGATCCTCACGTCCAGGTCTTGGAGCTAGGGGCGTGTGTTCAGAGTAACGCAGCAGTAGCGTGGATCTCCAGCCGACCGTCTTGAGCCACATCCTTCCAGACCCCCTCTGTGAGTCTCTCGAGTTTTCCTTTTTAAACTCGTGAGTGCCCTTTTTCTATTCATACTTGTACATTCCTTGTATACATGTATGTGGACACCCTTTTATACTGTTCATATATGTATATCTTTTGTATTCTCGCATTTGCGCATATCTGTGATGTATTATTATTGTAATATTCATCACCTCTGGTGATAACTCTGTGATTGTATATATATGTGTTGGAATGTATAATGCACCATTTGCTTCCGTACTCTGATTCTTGTCTGTACTGATGCTTAGCGTATATACGGGAAGGTAATTCGGACTTACGTATATACGTTGCAGTGACGTCCCCGTATCAGCGGGATCGGGGCGTTACAGGTTGGTATCAGAGCTTAGGCTCTAACCTCCTCAGTACGTCCAGAAGGCAAATCAATGGTAAAGAAATTTGCAACTGGAATACATGAGTCTTGGTTATACATTCCAACTGCAAGTGCAGAGTTATCTATTTCTTGGCTATCTTTCCTTTGATTTCTAATCCCTCCTTGAATATCTTTCCCTTGATTCCTAATCACTCCTATCCTTTCCCTGTTTTGGTTTTATGTTTTGGTTTTATGAAGCCTTATACTATCTTAAGATATGACTAGACTAGAGAGGTAGTGGCTGGTTCAGAAGGAAGCTATTATGTGATCTCTTCGGCCAATTCTATGAAGCTTGGTATTCTCCAGATCGGTCTTGATCTGGCTATCTTTCAGAGGACAGCAGTCGGATTCTTAATTATCGGTCTTCTTTATTATGCTCAGGATTTTCGGGGTTTTCTTTATTACACAGCCACGACATCATCGGTATTCATTTATTTCACAGCCACGACATCATCAGTATTATTCGGCATTATTCTAAAGATTTATTACACAGCCACGACATCATCAGCCGGAAATGCAGAGTATGATTATTATTCAGTTGACTTGAGAGCCCTACCTATAGTGCTTCATATCTTAATTAGTATAAATTCCACCTTTGTTCCCTTTGTATTCAATTTGCCCCTTAACGAAATTGCGAGGACGCAATTTTTGTAAGGTGGGTGGATTGTAATACCCCGTTTCCGGAATACGTACTTAGTTGCGTATTCAGATTTTCAGTCGTATTTTTTCGATTTGTTTCCTGTATTTATTCTGTATGATGAATTCCTTATATGATTTTTTTGTTTTGGATTTGGATTCGTGGACACGGAGTCAGCCCTAGTCTGACCGAAGGACCCGATCCTAGAGTATTACTCGATTTAGATATTCTGATAATTAGAATTGACCGATTTTAGTTTTAAATATCATTTTCCAATATTATATATTTTCTATGATTTTCTAGATTTTTCTGGAATTAAAAGGAATTTCTTCAAAACCGGTGTCGGCCAGTTCCGCTGACCGATTCTTGGATTTTTAATCCTCAAACAGTTAGGAATTTCATGATGGTCCTTTAGGCTTTATTCCTTAGAATCATATTTTCTACCTACATTCTTTTTCTGAGGATTTTATGGTTTTATGAAAATTCCAACAGAGTCGGTAAATTATTGATTCCGGGATTTTTAATTTCAAAACTATAAAGTATTTCTTAAAACGGATTTCACTATTGTACTTAATATAATATCCTTGATTTTGGTAATTATTTCGGGTCGTTCCGAGATACTTGAATTTCGGACGATTCCGGTATTTTCCCGAAGGATTTCCGCATCCGCAACTGAATCCCAGGAATCCGCCATTTCATTATTTGCATTTTCTCTTCCAAGAGAAAGTACCTTCTCTTTATCATTTCTTTTCCAATTTCCCTTTTCATTTAATCTTTTCCTTTTCCTTTTCCTTATTTTCCTCCCCTCCAAAAAAAGTCAACTTCCACCTACTCCCTCATCAATGCAACTCTCTCTCCCTCACCATGGCCGGCCAAGTGGCCATCCTAGGGACACCTCACCCTCTCTTGGCAAGCCATGATTGGCCAAGAGATCACCTCACTCCCTCATTTGCACAAAACCCCCTCACTTCCATTTGATTTGCATCCCCTTCAAAAAATCCAAAAACATATAAATGCTTTCCCTTTACATTTCTATTTCTTTTTCACTCTCTTCACCAACTTCACTTCACCAAGAACCCTAATCCCCACCCTCTTCTTCAACTCCACCACCACCAACTTCAAGGGCATCTCCTAGGTCTTTATCTCCATGGAATCCACCATCAAGATCTTCAACAACACCAAGGGACTCCACCTTATTCTTCATCAACAACTTCCTTCACTCCTTCACTTGTACTCTTTTGGTGAGTAGTTTTCATCACCTAAGCTTAAGCCAATTCCTAGTATGCATGTGTATTCTTATCTTGTGCAATTATGTCTTCAAATCATGTTAATTAGCCATCAAACCAAAACCCTAGAAATCTGTCCTGTATTCTGTTTTCAGTCGATTAGTCGACTAGACCTCACTATTAGTCGACTAATAACACTTAGTCAAAATGTAACATTTCGGGAAACACAGTTTTAGTCGACTAGACCCTATTACCAGTCGACTATAGATCCTTATTAGTCGACTATACCTTGACCCTGGTCGACTAACCCTCACCTGAAGCTAGAAAACCTAACTCTCGGCCCCAGTCGACTTATCACAAATCTTAGTCGACTTAGGACCCTAGTCGACTACATTTTTATCCTAGTCGACTCCTGAATCAAACCCAACTTTCTGTATCCCAGTTCTAGTCGACTTGACCATACAATTAGTCGACTTAGAGTATCTGTTAGTCGACTACCTATTTTACTCCAGTCGACTAACTATTCCCTGAAACCAAACCCAACTCTCTGTTACACAGTATTAGTCGACTACCCCATTTTCCTAGTCGACTAACTCCACTATTAGTCGACTACTATTCCACCCTAGTCGACTAACTTTGGATATCTGTCTTAATTGATTCCTTCTTGAATATGAACCTTCCCTCTAGACTCATATCATATCTTAGTATTACTTGACTTGTCATTTGACAAACACCATCTTCCCTCTCTCCTTCTCTCTCCTCTTCTCTCTACATATTTATATCACAGGTTATGGCGCATCCCAGGCTTCCGTGAATTTCGGATATTTCGGTATATTGGTGACTCAGGCGAGTGTTCTCACTCGCTATCCTCTTGCTTCTCATTCCATTGATTATGATAGTATTCTTGCTCTAGTCTTCATGTATTGTATTTCATGCTTTATATCTCTTATTGCTTTATGTTATGCGTGGCCGACCCTTCGTGGTCGTTGGACTTGTTGGACTTTGGGTCATTGCTTTTATGTTACCACTTGCCATACCATTACTTCAGACTAGTTAGTTGCATGCTTCCTTTTAACACATGTATACCACCTGACCACCTGACTTGCTACTATTTGGTAAGACCCTATTGGTATGACCTGACTTACCCAGACTATTATCAATCTCTTATATGTTTGGTTGCTTATTCATTATCACCATCCTATCATGCTATCACCTTACACCCAGCATGATAACTTGACTTGTGATTATTACCTTTACGGGAACTTGACCTTATTATCTTGTATCATGATCAGTGACCTGTTTCCTGCTTTACATGCAGTGACCTGACTATATAGTACTTATGTACTCCTAATTTCCTGATCATGCCTAATTCCTGATTATTCCCGTAAAGTGATAATTAAACTATTGAATCTTAAAATGGACCAACTTGTATTGGGTCGGGGGAACATGCGGATATCGATATGTGTTCGTGTTTACAGTGGCATTAGGTTGTGCACTATATATCCGGTCTTACCTGTGGTACTCCAGGGGACCGAGGGGAGTGCTTCCTCCCTTTCCTGTTTACTGTCATGACAAGGGCATACATAAGACCCTCCTGTTTAGCCTAGCGGCAGGTTCCGTCTTCAAGCAACGGAACAATACTGGGCCGTGGTCCCGGGCATGCACGGGACCCACTGTAAACATAGTTCGTTGATACAACCGCTGTTTCCAATAACAACCTCGACTTGCTTATATATGGAAGTATGTGAGTTGGCCGTACACCGAGACACATACCTAGATATATGGGTAAGACGAGTAATAATAAAGTGTCATAATAATCGGCTCTTTAAGTTGTAAGTAGAGGTATGTGGAATGGGACGCATACTAAAGCCTGCATCTTAAATAGCTATGAATCCGTGATGTGCCTTACCGTATTTGCTTTTCCCGGACTTTATATCGGATTTCATGTTTTATGAGTATTATGGTAGCTCGGATTGGTTTTATTCGGATTTCTTGTTTTATGATTCTCATGCTATGTCTATTCTTACCTGCTCCATCCTATCTGCCTCCTGGGTATTTACTTCTTGATATATGCATTATTGTGCTCACCCTGCTTCACCACTTGGTTTTACTTCTACACTCGCCTGGGGAGTATCATTTGACTCCCCTGGATCCTCACGTCCAGGTCTTGGAGCTAGGGGCGTGTGTTCAGAGTAACGCAGCAGTAGCGTGGATCTCCAGCCGACCGTCTTGAGCCACATCCTTCCAGACCCCCTCTGTGAGTCTCTCGAGTTTTCCTTTTTAAACTCGTGAGTGCCCTTTTTCTATTCATACTTGTACATTCCTTGTATACATGTATGTGGACACCCTTTTATACTGTTCATATATGTATATCTTTTGTATTCTCGCATTTGCGCATATCTGTGATGTATTATTATTGTAATATTCATCACCTCTGGTGATAACTCTGTGATTGTATATATATGTGTTGGAATGTATAATGCACCATTTGCTTCCGTACTCTGATTCTTGTCTGTACTGATGCTTAGCGTATATACGGGAAGGTAATTCGGACTTACGTATATACGTTGCAGTGACGTCCCCGTATCAGCGGGATCGGGGCGTTACAACCGGCCAGAGAGCCCTTGGTCTTTGGATCTGGGGACGGTCGACCGGGCGGTCGACCGCTGGGCTCAATGGTCAAATTTGTGACCGTTGGCCAGTAGACCGGCCGGTCGACCGGAAGGGCAATCTGGCCCTTTTCAGCTGCCAACGGGCAGATTTTCAAATGGCTATATATACCCCATTTGAAGTTGATTTTCAACAAGAATTTCAAGAGCTAAATTTCTCTCATTTACAAGTGTTTTAATACAATTTTTCAAAAGAGTTTTTAAGCCAAAAGGATTCATCTTTATTTGTTTTTCAAGGGTTGGAAAAATCAAAGAAAAATAGCGATTTAGGATATTAGTCTTGTTCTTCATTTCTATCAAATTCAAGTTGTTTCCCTAAGTATTTTTCTTTGTTATTTGATTTCCAAACACCTTGATTTTCTCACACTTGAGCTTATCTAACTATCCTATCTATAGGATCATTGTTTTGTGGGAAAAGATTTGGTTTGTGGTTGTTAGACCACCAAGTTATAAACCTTCCATTGATTGTGGTATCCCTCTATTGAGAGGTGATTGAGTTATTATCCCTCAAGTGTGAGGTGATAGTGAAAGTGATATTTGGCTCCCTCTAGTGAGAGGTGGAGATTGTGTTGGAATCCCTCAAGTGTGAGGTGATTGTTGTTTGTGTGGCTAAGTGTCTATCTCTCTAAGTGTAGAGGTGATTTGTTTTGTGCCTTGCCTCTAAGTGTAGAGGTTGTATTTATTAGAGAGAGGAGTTGTGTACTCCCAATTGTATTCCAAATCCTCAGTGGAGGTTCTCTATGTGGGAAGTCCTGTGCGGACGAGTTAGTGAAAATCCTTCTGTGTGAAGGCGGGACGTAGAGCTGTGTGCTCGAACCTCGAAACATATCTTGATGTTTGCCTTTGATCCACTTTCTCTAACTCTCTCTTACATTGTGCATTGATTCATATTGTCATATCATATACATGCTTGTGTTATTTGTGTGTGCCCATAGTTGTGTTTAACCAAGAGAGCTTTACATAGCACCCCAACTCTTATTTAAAAGAATTCAGAGGAGTTAGTCTAGAGCCCTTCACTGGAAATTCGGCTACACTCGTTGGTTACACTAAGTATGTTGCATTAAGTTTTTGATTTCACATTATTGATCATTAGATTAGCCATACACCTATTCACCTTCCTCTAGGTGTATTTTCTGATGTCACACAATATTACAAGAATATTATATTACTGATAGGCGCAATTGTGAAAATACAAAGAGATATACAAATATAAATAGTACAAAAGGTGCTCACGAGTTACAAAAAGAAAACTCGAGAGACGAGCAGGGGACCTAGAGGGATAGGGCCTCAGACGGTTTGCCGATGATCCACGCTACTGATGCGCTACTCTAATCAGCAGCCGGGAGAATCCACAAGCTCCAAGCTTCGAGATCTGGACATGAGGATCCAGGGGAGTCAGAAACTCCCCAACGAGTAGTGTGGTGAATGCCAAGTGACGTGACGGGAAAAGCACACGTGTATCGATAAATCTGAATCAAAAGAGCATGTATTGAAAATCGTGTTGTGATCACAGGCCTACAGGAGCAGGCAGAGAGATAGTAAATGATGTCTAGCAAGGAACAAGCATAGCATAATATGTTAAGAGCAGGAAACTAGTAAGGTAGAACGCAAGTGGTAAGCCAGGATGATACATATATAATATAATAATGATAATAATAAACCAGAAATCCGAAGTAAAACCTGATGAAAGAAATTATGACAAAATCAGCGGTACAAACCCAGTTTATGGCTTCACGAGATAAGTACGTCGAAGGAATAATCCAAACAAGGAAACCCTCATATATATACCATATGCCCCATGACACCATAACCTGAGCTCATATAACTTGAGTTGCCTTAGTGTAACAAAATAAGAATGTCAGAAGTAATTACAGTGTCACAAAAATCATATATAGGTAATGAATAGGATAACTTAATCGTATAATAATAACAATCAGTGTCGCCTATTATTCTAATCATTTCCTTCCAGTGTCCGATATCACTAGCAGTTCACACTGGGTCCGCACTTGGTAGAACCCAATCCGAACTCTAATATACAGACACGATTATTCAGATGAGGAAGTGATTCAATAACACCGGCTCCTGATTTTATTATTGTTTGCTAATTAAGTAATATCTGATACAGGGTCATGTGTTGGGTCACAAGCATGTAGGTACAAATTAGTAAACAAGAGGTCAAGAAATCTAATAATAAACATCAGTACTATCTGATATTTCAGTTATCTCCCTACAAGTGTCTCACATCACTAGTAGTCCGTACTAGGATGTGTACTCTAGTAGAACTCATTTGTATCTGATATGTAAGTACCATATCCAAACGAAGGAGAGATCAAATATCTCATGTTTCTAACATTATTATTATTACGTGACAAGTGCTAGATCAGGAAGGCAGGAAGCCATGGTGGGGTAGTAGATACCTAGAGGTGGCCCCCCACGGATACCAAGAGGTGGCCTCCATCACATGTGAGGTGTGGCACTTTGCTCCGTATGGCACTTAGCTCCATACCATATGCATCCGGGTAACAGGTGCAAAGAGGACGCGATGTGGATACTTAGAGATGGCCCCCACAGATACCAAGAGGTGGCCCCCACCACGTGTGTGGTGTGACACTTTGTTCTGAGTGGCACTTAGCTCCACTCACCATTCTTCTGGATTCAGGAATTCAGGAGTACAAGAGTACAACATGGTAAATGTTAGTACATCAAGTGAAGCTTCTCAAGCGATACAGGAAAACAATATCGATATAAGAGATCGGCACGAATATAAAAAACCATGAAGTCGTAGGAAAATAATATAATTAAGATTTCGAACTCTTCACAACTATTAATAGAAAATAAATAAACTGGCAAGCAGGCAATTAACAAGCAAGTGAACATCCAAGCGGAGCTAAGCAAGGTAGAGGCATGGACAGTAAACAGCGTTTAGCGCTTGATAGAGCCACTGGAATTACTCGGGTTAAAGAGCGAGTCTAAAATCTGACAGAGTTCTGCCTAGATGAATCTAGTAATAAAGTGCTGAGTGCTAAGCATGCTTACAAGGCAGAGTATGAGACACCTGACGGTCTAAGCGCACTCCTCTTTTGAGGAAGTGGGCGAGAGCACGGAGGCTAATGTACGCTCAAACCAATATTTCATTTTTATTTAGGCTAAAATAAAGATTTTTTAATAAGGTTCCCTTAATTCCTACAACCTTTTGGTATTTTTATAAATAGTATGAAAATTCTTTTTTCATTCTGGAGATTTTTTTTAGTAAAAAGAAAAAGAAAAAGTGAAAGTGTTAGAACCTCCCTACACCTATCTAATGCATTATCATCAATGAATGTTATTAAATGCAAATGCAATAAATAGGGTGAAGAAATGATGTTACCGCCTTCGTCGACTCGGGTCGGCTAAGTGCGAATAGGCGAAAGAAATGTCCAAAAAAAATATAGAATGGGTAAGCATATAAACAATAAGTAAAGTTTTTTATGTTTATTTTTATTTTTTTGTTTTTTAGTTAATATATATATATATATATATATATATATATATATATATATATATATATATATATATATATTTAGTTGCAGTGTGGATGGCTGTGGTTAGGTGTATGACGGGGCAAAAAGAGTCAGCATACTATCAGCCGGTGATGCAGGCTCAGTGGTCAAAAAGGGTTTCAGTCTTTGCCCATTCACTTTGAATTCTGTGTTGTTCGTAGGATCGACAATAATCACAGTACCATGTGGGAAAATGGTGCGTACAATAAGACCAACGAGTCTTCAGCTTCCCCGCGAAAATATGAAGCCTAGAGTTGTATGGCAGATCCTTGTCTCCCGGGACAAAGTTTTTCCGATTTATGATTTGATCATGAAAAAGTTTAGCTCTGCTTTTGGTGATCCGAACATTCTCATAGACTTCATTCCGTATCTCCTCTAATTCTAAGATCTGCTGTCTCCTTTGCTCACCAGCCTTACTCAGATTAAAATTGAGTTGCTTAATGGCCCATAGGGCACGGTATTCTAACTCTACTGGTAGATGACAGGCTTTTTTGAATATGATTTTATAAGGAGACATCCCTAGGACTGTCTTAAAAGCAGTGCGGTAAGCCCACAATGCATCGTTGAGTTTGACCAACCAATCCTTTCAGTTTTATTCGACAGTCTTTTTCAAAACGAGCTTGATCTGTCAATTGGTGACTTCGACCTACCCATTTGTCTAGGGATGATACGGAGTAGATAACTTATGATTGATGAAATATTTTCGCATCATAGCTTCAAAAACTCTATTGCAGAAATGCGATCCATTATCAGTAATTATCGCTCTGGGGGTGCTAAATTGGGAGAAGATGTTTTCTTTGAGAAATTTGACAACCACTTTGTTGTCATTGGTCTTAGTTGGCACTGCTTCTACCCATTTAGAGACGTAATCTACATCAACCAAAATGAACTGGTTGCCGAAGGAATTAGGGAATGGTCCCATGAAGTCGACACCCCAAACATCAAAATTTCAACTTCCAGGATCGGGTTCAGAGGCATCATGTCTCTTCTTGAAATTTTCCCTATCTTCTGATAATTTGCACGTCTTGCAAAAGTGGAATAAGTTTTTGAACAAAGTGGGCCAGTAAAACCCACTCTGTAAAACTTTCTCTGCAGTCTTGTGGGGACCAAGTGTCCTCCGCATGCAAGTTCATGGCAAAAGCTTAGCACACTCCTCTGTTCTTCCTCTGGGATGCATCGTCGAATAATCTGGTCGGATAATACTTAAAAAGATACGGCTCTTCCCAGAAGAAGTACCGTACTTGGGCAAAGAAGCGACACTGGTCTTGCCTTGTCCAGTCAGCGGGTAATTGTCCAGTGGCCTGGTAATTGACTATGTCCGCATACCAGGGTTCCTTGAAAATGGTCAGGATATGCTCGTTTGGGAAATCCTCGTTGATCGGAGCTTGTATGATGGGTGCGTTTGGAATTCGTGATAGATGATCAGCGACCACATTTTCTATACCTCGTTTATCTCAAATTTTCAGGTCAAATTCTTGAAGCAAAAGGATCCACCGAATCAGTCGGGCTTTTATTTCCTTCTTCATCACGAGGTATTTTAGTGCCGAGTGATCCGTGAAAATCACCATCTTCGAGCCTAATAAGTAGGGCCAGAACTTCTCTAACGCAAAGACAATGGCCAAGAATTCCTTCTCAGTAATTGTATAATTCTGTTAGGTGTCATTCAAGGTTCTACTCGAGTAGTAAATCACGTGCTGCCTATTGTCGATGCGCTATCCTAGAACAGTGTCAATAGCAAAATCAGAGGTATCGCACATGATTTCAAACGGTTGTGCCCAATTCGGAGCAGAAATAATAGGCGCAGAAATAAGTTCTTGCTTAAGCTTCCTGTTGGCCCAGAGGCTTTCCACTCTAGTTTTGATGATGATTAACTCATGTAGTTATGTTTACTAATAATCTTGTGATGTTTAGTTTCAGATCTTTAACCAAGATATTAGTAGGTGATTAGCTTCAACAAAGGAGTTTTGGAGCTTCTCACACGGTGATTCAAGAGCCCGAGCATCAAGATCATATATATCATTCGGTGGAGTCAAGCTCGGTGAATCACGGTTTGGATCGAGTCGGCTTGAAGGCGGAGTTCATCAAGAAGACTTCGATACATAGTTTAGTTTTGTGTTTAGATCCATTTGTAAAGATTAGATAGCGTGATATGCTCAAGTTCGCAACACACACTTGTTTTAGTTTTCATGTTTATTGGTTTTCGATTTTTGGTTTAACCGACATTGGTTTTCATGAATAGATATTATATCAAAATAAGTTTACTTGGTTTTATATATATTAGATTCATTCTATATACATGTATGCTTCATATCTTAGACAAACTTATTTTGATATGCCTATTCATGTGTTTTAGGTTAACAAAACTTATTTTCGGATTTATTGTCAAAACATGGATATATATATTTCATGCATATTGGACTTATGTCCATATGCAATATGCTTCAAAGTGTTTAAGTATCATGTTTTTGTATTTGGATGAGTTTTGAACAAAGCGTATTTTCAATTCAAAAATCCAAGTTTTGAAAAAAATACGGGTTTTATTTTTCGGCAAAATTTATAAGTCACAAAAATGGTTCAAAAAGTTTGAATTATGTGTTGAAATTTTTAACACATGTTTGTATATCAAATATTATGTTAGAAACTATTTTTGTGGATTTTTAGAGTTTTTATGGGATTTTATAGGTAAATAAAAACCAAGTTTTCAAGTCCTATAATTCTCTGTTCTGGCTTCTGCCGGTCGACCGGACCGGTCGACCGAGCTAGGAGTCGGTCGACTGAGTCAGTCGATCGACGTGCACAAGATGTGCACGTCTGTTTGGCTGGAGGACCGGTCGACCGGGACGGTCGACCGCCAGAGAGCTTCTGCTCTCTGGAAAGCCCCGGTTGACCGGGTCGGTTGACCGGCAGAGAGCTCTGCTCTCTGTTCCAGGCTGCAGTCGACCGGTTCGGTCGACCGAGGCTCCAACGGTAAGTTTTTTGACCGTTGGCGGTCGACCGGGCGGCCGACCGCCAGCCGCCAAGGCTGACAGTTCATCCTAACGGCTAGTTTTAGATTGGGGCTTTATATACCCCATTGTTTTTAGTTTTTCTCTAAGATTTAGAGAGCTAAAAATTCCTACTCTCTAGTGTTTATTCCAGCAAGTTTTCAAAAAGTTTTTTGGTGATTAAAGAGTTCATCTTTATTTGTTTCAAAAGGGTTTGGAAAATTCAAGAAAAAGGAAAAGCTTTGGATTGGTTTTTGATCTTAATTTTATTCTTACCCTAGCTATTTTCTCAATAGTTTTCTTTGAGTTTTTGATTTCCAAACACTTGATTTTCCACACTTGAGCTATCATTCTATCCTATTCTATAGGATCATTTATTTGTGGGAAAATTGGTTTGTGGTTGAGATATACCGCCAAGTTGTAAACCGTTTGCTTTGTGATATCCCTCTTTGGTAGAGGTTGATTTGGGTTGTGGTTTACTCCCTCTTTGGTAGAGGTTGAGGTTATGGTTTACTCCCTCTTGTGTGAGGTGGAGTTGGATGTGTATCCCTCAAATGTTGAGGTGATTGGTTGTTTGGCTAAGGGCCTACCCTCTTGTGTGAGGTGGTGTTTGTATTGCCTCGGTGGAGGCTGTATTGGTTGAGAGATGAGTTCGGTACTCCTAATAGATTGGAAATCCTTCTCGGTGAAGGCGGGGACATAGAGCTCGGTGCTCGAACCTCGAAACACATCTTATTGTTTGCATTTGATCCATTGACTCTAAACTCTCTCTCTTTATTTGTGCATTGCTTTACTTTGTCATATCATATACATGCTTGTGTGTTTGTGTGCATCACTTGTGCTTAACCACGAGAGCTTCATATAGCGCCTCAACTCTTATTCAGAGGAATCAAGAGGAGTTAGTCCAGAGCCCTTCACGGGAAATTCGGCTACACTTGTTGGTTGCACTAAATGTAGTTGCAAATTAGTTTTAATTTTCGCATTTAGTTCATTAGATTAGCGGTACACCTATTCACCCCCTCTAGGTGTATTTTCAATTGGTATCAGAGCCTACACTCCTGATATTTGGTTTAACCACCTAGGAGTGTGATCTTGATTTGCTAATCTATCATTTGCATTTGCACGTATATTGTTTGCACACACTCATGGATTGTTTGTCACCTCCCATGTTTGATGTTTCCAGCATTGACATGTGAAAATTTAGGATGTCCATGCATTTGAAATCCCTACGCTTGCATGTTTTCGTTGCCTCTACCAAGAAATGCTATCTTGGTAATCGCAATCATATATGGGCCAATACACTTGCCCTTGAGGCTATTAGAAGCACGCTTTACAAAGATTATCTTATGCTTGTTTTTAACTATGATTCCGCTTTTTCAGTGTGGAACAAGTTGACCTCCTCCAAGCTTCAATTGCCAATCCAATCGGAGGATGAATCTAGTGGAGAATCCGAGCCACAATGCTTCATGGTCCAAGGAATGACTCCCTTGAGGTATATTCGGAATCTCAATTAGATTGTGATGATGTAATGAGCATATTGATCCTAATACTCTAAATGAAGAACTTTCTATTGTTTGTGAAAAATTGATAGAGAAATATAATCTTTTGAAAAAGAAGAGTTTTGAACTAAAAGAAGAAAACAAGGTTTTATGTTCAAGATTTGATTTAGTTTTGCAAGATAAAGTAGAGATTTCTAATGAAAGGGATTCATTGAAATCTAGACTTGATCTTGTCTTAAAGGAAAATGAATGTTTAAAATCTAAAAATGATTGTAATGATATTTTGAAGAAAAATGAAAATTTCTTCAAAAGTTAATTTTATTTTAAAAGAAAATGATTCTTTAAAAATGAAAATTGCATCTATTTCCAAGGATTTAAAAGTTTGTTTAAAGAAAAATGAATCTTTGCAAAATGATTTGTCTACACATGTTTGCCATGCTAGTGTAGCTTTACCATCTAGCTCACCTATTGCATGCTCCACTTCTTCTATGATTGAAAAAAATATAAATTTGTTAAGGAAGAATATAGATTGTTTGGGCTCCACTTTGAGCCAATGTGTTGTGAGCCATACACGTTTGGAATATTTTTTTCAAAAGAAACAAGTTCCTATTATGCATGCACACCCTCCACGGCATACACATGCTCCTCACGGTCACAACCATCACACTTTGTATGCTCATGTGTACACATGTACACACTGTGGACGAAAGGGCCACCTTACTAAATTTGCTATGATCATATACATGATGTAAATTTAGCAAATAAATTTGTTTGGGTTAGAAAAGGTACTAACCCCCATGGACCCAAAAGAATGTGGGTACCAAAGACTACCCCTATTGTATTTGATGTAGGTGTGGGCTCTCGCATGACGTGAGAGTTATGGTGCCTTGAGGTGGATGCGTTCCGAGCTTAAAGATTACTATTTGGATGCATCACTTTCAAGGGATGTTTTGGTGGGAAGACCATTTGGTTTGGAGAACTAGAGAGGTGCCTTCATTGGTTGTGGTATCGATCTCTAACTCCCGTTTATGTTTGCATGCTTTTCATGTCTTTGTTTCATAGCATGTCTTATTTTATTGTTCATTATGCTTATGCCATGTTTATTAGATTAGTGATATACAGGTTTAGTTATTTGCGACACCCATGTTTAAATATGGACTTATATCTTTGTGTTCTCACTTTGTTTTAAACTACTATGTATATCCTAAATCTAATGCATATGCATATACATAATGATCATATGTATGTTTATGATTTTTATTTTTGATGCTTCAGGTTTTGATGTTTATAGATTATTATGATAATGCCATGATTATTAGACCTTTGACATGCATACATAGCATTTGAGATCACCCATATTTATATGAACCCATATATTGTGTTCTCACCATTGTTTAGCTATTATGCATATCATAGTTCTAATAGCATGTGAATTTACATAATGATCGTTTTTCATGCTTATCATGTTGATTTATGTCTCGTTTTATGCTTCAAATTTTGAATATATGTTTAAATGTTAGTTTTCATTAAGACTAGGATATATACTTGTACATATAGTGGGCCACAAATAGATCATTATATGTTTGTGCTTGAATGCTTATTTGTACCCATTAGATGTGCTAGTATAGTCTAGTTTTGATGATTCATGCATTTTAACTTGTATTCCCCATTTTAGACATGTTTTTATGATCATGTGTTTTCACTTCATGTATATGTCTATCTTGTCCAAACTTTTGATTATACATATACATCCTTTGAGCCACGTGCCTTCATGCATATACATTTGTGGACTCGTTGTGTTTGGATATGTATGTATACTTTAGTTTATATAAGACATACATATACCTTGAAGATTTAATTGTTTTGATGATTTTCATGGTTTTTAAGGAATTTTGAGCTTTATTGCCTAATTTCATGATTATGTGTTTCACATAACACTTGTACACTTACTTCATTTAAATGTTTCTCATGATTATGTTTTCATGAGTATGTATGGGCTTTATGGACTTTGAGTGTTTAGTGACCATGTGATTTACATATTTTTCATGAAATATAATTTTGTTTTATTCCTTGCTTGAAGGATTTCGTACTAGTTTTCAAGATTTTCCATTTAACTAGTTGCGGTATTCTTCGTTATGGTAGAGTTTTCAAACATACTATATTTTTCAAATCTATTTTTGAAAACCCATACCTTCCACGGGCGGTTGGTTGGGAGACCATGCCTTGTATGCTAATATTGAAAATCCTTTTAAACTTGTGAATGAAATGGGTGGAAAAGTCTTATGAGATATACACTTGATATTATTGTTGTTTCAAATTGGTATCATTGGATTTTTTTCAATTGGTATCAATATTGACATTTTTTGTATGCTCATATATTTCTATGTATGTATGCTTTCACTTCAAAGAGTATCAACTTCGATTGGTATTAAAATTTTTCATACATATATATTTGTGTTACTTGTGCTTATTATATCCCTATATCTTGGAGCACAAATTTTGATTATGATAAGCTTGATTTTTTTTTTTATGACTATCATGTTTCAATTGATTTGTTTTCAATTGGTATCCTATTTCAAGCTTATGCATCATTTTAGTTGGCATTTCATAAAGGGGGAGAAAATTCGTATTTCATCTTTCAATTGGTATTTTATTTACCATTGGTTTTGTATTCCACTCCCATACTTTATGATGAAAAATGATTGAAAAATTAATATTGATTTTTAATTTAGTATCATATGCTTATAAAGAAAAAATACCTTCAATTGGTATCAAAATGTTATTTGTTTACTTATCAATTGGTATCAAGATTCTGTTTTTACTATCAATTGGTATATGTTTTCATTTTGATATAAAAATGTTTGATTGAAACTTGTTTTCAATGCCTCATTTACTTTCAATTGGTAGGCATTTCTTAAATGTTTTTTATGTTCACTTTCAATTGGTATCAATATGCACTTCATTGACATATTTTTAATTGGTATCATATTGGTTTTGATTCACCCCTTATTAGTATCATTTTTTGTTTTAGACAAAAAGGGGGAGAACATTTTGTTTTATTTTCTTTGACCCTTTTATTGATGATTGACAAAAAGGGGGAAAAGTATTTGAGTTTATATGCATGTTTTATAAGCATCTAGAAACATAGTTTGTATGTTTATTTTTTATTAATATCAAGAGTCTTACTTATGTTTTATTTTTGGTATCAATGTTTTAGTTCAAGAACATTGTTTTATGCATATCTATGCATTTTCATGTTTAATATTCATTGCATATATTTATTGTTTAGTGCTATGCATGAGTTAAGGGGGAGCTTCTTTGAAGCCTAACTTTAATCCATGCATATATAACTCCATGAGTTTTGTCATCATCAAAAGGGGGAGATTGTTGGCCTAGAGGCTTTCCGCTCTAATTTTGATGATGATTAACTAATGTAGTTATGTTTACAAATAATCTTGTGATGTTTAGTTTCAGATCTTTAACCAAGATATTAGTAGGTGATTAGCTTCAACAAAGGAGTTTTGGAGCTTCTCACATGGTGATTCAAGAGCCCGAGCATCAAGATCATATATAGCACTCGGTGGAGTCAAGCTCGGTGAATCACGGTTTGGATCGAGTCGGCTTGAAGACGGAGTTCGTCAAGAAGACTTCGGTACATAGTTTAGTTTTGTGTTTAGATCCATTTGTAAAGATTAGATAGTGTGATATGCTCAAGTTCACAACACACACTTGTTTTAGTTTTCATGTTTATTGATTTTCGGTTTTTGGTTTAACCGACATTGGTTTTCATGAATAGATATTATATCAAAATAAGTTTACTTGGTTTTATGTATATTAGATTCATTCTATATACATGTATGCTTCATATCTTAGACAAACTTATTTTGATATGCCTATTCATGTGTTTTAGGTTAACAAAACTTATTTTCAGATTTATTGTCAAAAACATGGATATATATATGTTTCATGTATATTGGACTTATGTCCATATGCAACATGCTTCAAAGTGTTTAAGTATCATGTTTTTATATTTGGATGAGTTTTGGACAAAGCGTATTTTCAATTCAAAAATCCAAGTTTTGAAAAAAAATACGGGTTTTGTTTTTCGGCAAAATTTATAAGTCACAAAAATGATTCAAAAAGTTTGAATTATGTGTTGAAATTTTTAACACATGTTTGTATATCAAATATTATGTTAGAAACTATTTTTGTGGATTTTTAGAGTTTTTATGGGATTTTATAGGTAAATAAAAACCAAGTTTTTAAGTCCTATAATTCCCTGTTCTGGCTTTTGTCGGTCGACCGGACCGGTCGACTGAGCTAGGAGTCTGTCGACCGAGCTAGGAGTCTGTCGACCGGGACGATCGACCGACAGAGAGCTTCTGCTCTCTGGAAAGCCTCGGTCGACCGGGTCGATCGACCGGCAGAGAGCTCTGCTCTTCGTTCCAAGCTGCGGTCGACCAATTCGGTCGACCAAGGCTCCAACGGTCAGTTTTTTGACCGTTGGCGGTCGACCGGGCGGTCGACCGCCAGCCGCCAAGGCTGACAGTTCAGCCTAACGGCTAGTTTTGGATTGGGGCTGTATATACCCCATTGTTTTGAGTTTTTCTCTAAGATTTTGAGAGCCAAAAATTCCTACTCTCTAGTGTTCATTCCAACAAGTTTTCAAAAAGTTTTTTGGTGATTAAAGAGTTCATCTTTATTTGTTTCAAAAGGGTTTGGAAAATTCAAGAAAAAGGAAAAGCTTTGGGATTGGTTTTTGATCTTAATTTTATTCTTATCCTAGCTATTTTCCCAATAGTTTCTTTGAGTTTTTGATTTCCAACACTTGATTTTTCACACTTGAGCTATCATTCTATCCTATTCTATAGGATCATTTATTTGTGGGAAAATTGGTTTGTGGTTGAGATATACCACCAAGTTGTAAACCCTTTGCTTTGTGATATCCCTCTTTGGTAGAGGTTGATTTGGGTTGTGGTTTGCTCCCTCTTTGGTAGAGGTTGAGGTTGTGGTTTACTCCCTCTTGTGTGAGGTGGAGTTGGATGTGTATCCCTCAAGTGTTGAGGTGATTGGTTGTTTGGCTAAGGGCCTACCCCTCTTGTGTGAGGTGGTGTTTGTTTTGCCTTGGTGGATGCTGTATTGGTTAAGTGAGGAGTTCAGTACTCCTAGTGGATTGGAAATCCTTCTCGGTGATGGCGGGGACGTAGAGCTGGAGTTCAAACCTCGAAACACATCTTGTTGTTTGCATTTGATCCATTGACTCTAAATTCTCTCTCTCTCTCTTTATTTGTGCATTGATTTACTTTGTCATATTATATACATGCTTGTGTGTTTGTGTGTCTCACTTGTGCTTAACCACGAGAGCTTCATATAGCGCCTCAACTCTTATTCAAAGGAATCAAGAGGAGTTAGTTCAGAGCCCTTTACGGAGAATTCAGCTACACTCGTTGGTTGCACTAAGTGTAGTTGCAAATTAGTTTTAATTTCCGCATTTAGTTCATTAGATTAGCGGTACACCTATTCACCCCCCTCTAGGTGTACTTTCACTTCCCCCATGACTTGAAACATTCGACGTTAAAATCAAAGGACACGCCCTTTGCGAGCAGGTTTGTTTAGGGCCTAGCAATCTTGCTAAAATCCTTAATGAACCGTCGGTAGAACCCAGCATGCCCTAGAAAGAATCTAATATCCTTGATGCTTTTGGGTGGTGGAAGCTTAGCAATCACTTCAACTTTCGCCTTGTCCACTTCAATGCCTCTTCTAGAAATCTCATGGCCTAGGACAATCCCCTGTCTCACATGAAGTGACATTTCTCCCAGTTCAGAGTTAGGTTCTTTTTCTTGCATCTTTGCAAAACTAACTCAAGATGATGAGGACATTGTTCAAATGAATCTCCGTTGATAGAGAAGTCATCCATGAAAATCTCAAGAAAACGTTCTACCATGTCAGAGAACAAGCTGAGCATGCACCGTTGGAATGTTGCGGGAGCAGTGCACAATCCAAAGGGCATGTGTCAATAAGTGAAGGTTCCGAATGGACAGGTGAACGTGATCTTTTCTTGGTCTTCTGCAGCAATGGGAATTTGATTATATCCCGAGTACCCATCTAGGAAGCAATAGTACTCATGTCCAGCTAAGCGTTCAAGCATTTGGACGATGAAGGGTAGCGGGAAGTGGTCTTTACATGTGGCTGCATTCAACTTTCTATAGTCGATACAAACATGAACTTTGGTAGGTAATTTTATTGTACCAACTCTTTTTGCTCATTTTCAACCACCGTAAAGCCAGCTTTCTTCAGGACCGCATGAACAGGGCTAACACATTGGCTATCAGAAATGAGATAAATGATCCCATTATTTAGTAGTTTTAAAATTTCCGCTCTTACTGCCTCTTGCATAAGTGGGTTAAGCCTGCGTTGTGGGTCCCTCCTGGGAGTAGCTTCATCGGTTAAATGGATTCTATGTTGAACTATGGCTGTACTTATCCTTTGATATCATTCATTGTCCATCTAATGGCTTCCTTATGTCTCTCCAGAATAGACATTAGGTTGTCCTCTTGTTGCTCAGTCAGGTGGGATGCTATGATGACTGGCAGGGTTTCTCTTCCGCCCAGGTAGGCGTACTTGAGGTGTTCAGGTAAGGCTTTTAGCTCTAGGGAAGGTGTTGCTTCATTGGAGGTACTATCCGGACTTTCAATCCTGTGATGAGGTACACTTAGGCTTGACGCCCAGTCCACTGTCGAATCTACGATCTGATCTAGATTAAAATCCTCAGACTCCATATCAAACTCTGCCTCTGTTTCTATCTCCATGCTTTCCTCATGCTCGCTAGTTAGATTTTCAATAGAATTGACCTCAAAAGTCTGATCATTGATATCCCTGGTTTATCTTCCAAGATTGAAGACATTGACTTCCTTCGTCATGTCTCTAAAGGTCAATCGCATGGACCGGTTCCTACAGTTGATTATGGCATTGGCTGTAGCAAGGAATGGGCGCCCTAAGATGACCGGAGTTTGAGACCGCGAATTTGACACTGGGTGGGTCTTAAGCACAATAAAGTCAGCGGGTAGATGAAATCCCCGACCCGGATAAGAACATCCGTGATTTCCCCTTTCGAGATTTTCACAGATCGGTCAGCTAACTGAATGGTGACTCGAATTGGACTTAGCTCGCCCAATCCAAGTTGCTGGTATACTGAGAGAGGTAGCAAGTTGATACTTGCTCCCAGGTCAAATAGTGCTCTGCTAATTTGTGTTTGTCCTATGGTGCAGGAAATTGTGGGACATCCGGAATCCTTGTATTTCACCGAAAGGGGATCAGGCACATTTGTTTTTCTCTTCTTCGTACACATATCCTTAAGAAATTTGGCATAAGCTGGGACTTGTTGGATAGCGTCAAGAAGAGGTACATTCAGTTTGACCTGGTTAAACATCTCAAGCATCTTCTCCATGTGCATATTCTTATTGTTGTTCCAAGCCTATTGAAAAAGTGTGCTACAGGCTTATGAACATATTCAGCAGCTTTGTCCTCGTCAGATATTTGTGGAGCAGATTGGGAGGAACTAGCAGAGGTGGAGGCTGGAATAGGATCAATATGGACTGGATTTTTCTATTGGTAGACCTGGTTGTCCACCTTCTTTCCAGATCGAAATGTGTGAACAGCATTGCACTGGTTGATCGAAGGATCCTGAATTTCATACGCTTGATTGGAGTTTTTACGATTAACTAGCGACTAACTAGGTAAAGCACCCTTTGGTCTTTCACTTAGAGAACTAGCTAATTGGCTCATCTTCATTTTCAATCTCGATATGGCATGTGAATAGTTGCTCAGCGTTTGTCCCTGATTTTGCATGAAGGCGGCTTGGGACTTCATAAAAGCTTCCATACTCTCCTCCAGTTTACTGAATTTCTTTTCCATTGGTGAACTTTGGGAGGAGGAAGACGGAGCTTGACTGGAGAAATTTGATGGAGGACTGGGATGGTGAAAATTGTTGGAGAAATTAGGCCTGGGAGGATTGTTCTGGGCCCAAGAGAAATTTGGGTGATTCCTCCAACCGGGATTGTATGTTTGCGAGTAGGGATTGTGTTGCGGCCGTAAGTAGGCCGCATTCATATGTTCTAGTGGCACTTACTGAGTATGAAAAATATGGCACTCTTCAAAGACATGGTTTGGTGTCTGACAGTATGAACAACCCGGATTGTGAATTGGTGGTGGGTTGATTTGGTTGACATTGGCTGGCTCTTTTGTTCTAGAGCCTCTATTCTCCTCATTAGGGTTGCAATCTTAGCTTCTTCAGCTATGGATGATTCTAGAGATATGAGCCCTCCTCTTGAAGTTATAAATTGTGAATTCCTTGATTTTCTCGAGGTTGGCTCCTATTGTAGGGTTTTCTCAGCTAAATCCTCAAATAAATCTCAACCCTGATTCTCATCCTTTTGCAAGAACCCTCTCTGACACATGATTTCTAACAGGGTTTTTGTTTGATAATCTAAACCATCGTAGAGAATCTGGCACTGACGTCATTTCTCCACATCGCGATGAGGGCACTGAGCTAGGAGATCTTTGAATCGCTCAAAGTATCTCCAAAATGGCTCACTCGGTTCTTGCCTGAACTGCCTGATATTCTTTCTAATGAGGGCAGTTTTGTGAATTGGGTAGAATTTCTTCAAGAAGGCCTTGATGAAATCATCCCACGTTGTAACTAAATCTGCCGCCAAACTGTACAACCAATTTTCAGCTAGGTTTTTTAGGGAAAAGGGGATGAAACGTAACCTAACGGCATCGTCTCCCTAACAAAGAAGTATGCGTCCTCTGATTCTAAACCATGAAACTTTAGAAGAGTGTTGATGAATTGAGGCTTTAATTCAAAATTATTTCCATTTGCCTCAAGCAATTTTATACAAGATGGCAATGAGGTTCTGATCGGGAAAAATTGTATTGAAGTGATACCACCACCGGTTCTGGATGCAAGGGTAGAGAAGTGTTTCTGCTTAATCAGGAAGTTATAGGATCTCTCACCCACTCTTGCATGCAGCACACCACAAACAACTTAAAGACAACAAATAATCGAAAAGAATAAAATAAACAAACAAAAGAAAGAAAACAACCACAAAGCCTTAGTCTAAGGGACCTAGACCTAGACGACTCCTAACTGGTCGATTCTCTGAGGGAGATTGTGGCAAGAACTCGACTACAAGATAATCGGCCAGAAAGGGCAAAACTCAATGGGAGGTATCCGGGCGTGAGTCATGGGCCTTAATTATGCCAAATCACGGAGTTTTTGAGGCTTTACCTCTCAATCCACTTTCCTTAGACACCGATTTTGCAGGAGTATAGTTCTTGCAATTTTCACCCTCGGTTAATCTCTTAATGAGTCCGAGATGTCTCTAGGGCCAACGACTATCAATTTTTAGTTAAGGCTTGGATAATGTGAGTGCACTTGGAGATGATTTTTGGGCTAAGGAAGGGTGATAAAATCCCCACCTTATCTTGTTTATTTGGGATTTTGCCCTTAATGTCAATTGTGCAAGTGTACAGTTTATTCACAACAAGGTAACACTCAAAGCGATAAATCACTCCAAACTGTTGGTCCTATTTTATATGAATGCACACGTATCTTTTCTCCAGCACTCTTCAATAGAAATTAAAATAAATTGAAATAGAAACGTGCCCTAAATGTAAGAGTCTAATCCAAATTTCAATTAGCAACAAGTGAATTTCTATTGAGTTTATTACACATGTATAAAGTGAAGCATTCAAGGGAACTAAAAAATTTGAGAAAGCAATTTGAGCGGCTTTCGACAAGCCTTCAAAGAGTTTGTTAGTACTTCAATTGGACAAACTCGCTTTTACACAAATTTTCTGAGGGCAAATGAATCCTCGTGCAACGTCTTTGGCTACCACTTTCACTTCCCGTGATAATGAGCTTCTTGGTACTTCTCTTACACACAAGAACAAAGAAAAATCTTTAGTATTGAATAATAAAGTCGTTCCCTCCCCAACAACGGCGCCAAAATGTGATCGGCAAAAAGCAAGCACAAGAATAAGTAAAGAAATGTGGGTCGATGTTTACTGCTTTTGCGATTCCTCCGTAGTAGCGAAGTGGCTATACGGGTCGTATCCACAAGGAGCGAGAGCGATGAAAGCTTGATGCGGCTTCTTTGTTTACGAAAAGAGAAAGTTCTTTGTTTCAAATAAAGAATTTGAAAGTGAAAACAATTGGTTTCATGAATTGTTTGGAACTATTTGGTGGTTTGTAAAAATGATTTTTCTTAATGGTAAAAGCGCATGGCTAACTTTCTACTAAGTGCTCCTACTAATCTCTAACTTCTTGAAGATGTGGCCTCACGATGATCATAGGCAAGCATAAATCTTATGCATCGGAACTATTCACGTGAAAATCGAGTGAAAGTTCTTCCTTTAACTTTAGCTTTACACGGCAAAAACTTGGACATTCCCTTATCAAGATCCAGTTGAAGGTGAGAATACGGAAAGACACAAGTGCACTAATGGTATCGGCAAAGTTAAAAGGAAAATCTCTAACTTACAAAATCAAGCAAAGTTTAAACTCTATAGATCATCAAAATCCCGTTAAGCATGAAGTATAAAAGATCTAATACCTGTAAGTAAGTTAGAATTAGAACCCTCGTCTTAAGATGTCATAGCTCTCGTTTGCACAAGGCTTGTTTGACAATATTGACTCATTTGGGTTATCAATCAAGTTGTTAGAGATTAGTGGGTTAGTAGTTAGTTAGCCATGCAATGAAGGAGTTAGTTAGACATGGTAGTAAAGAAAACAATAAGAGAGAAGAGGTAAAGAGAAAAGGAGTTATACTAAAACAAAGAGATAGAAGCAAATGAAAGCAACTAGTAAATGGAAAGAATAAAAAGAAGTAATTACTTGTATTAGCTTGTCACTCTCCAAATACAACTTTTACACACACACTCTCTCTCTCTTTCACTCTAATGGCTAAACTAACTAGAAGAAAAAGAAAAGCAACAATAACTACAACTCCAAAATCAAACTAAAATCAAGATCCTAAAGCTCTATATATCTCTAACTGAAGAACCCTGGGGGTATTTATAGGCACCAGCGGAAAAGGGGTCAGGGGGACAACCCCTGGCCCAATGCATAGGCGCGCCCGCGCCCGTACGGCCGCGGAAACGTAGCGCGCCTGGCTTCGGGCAGCGTGTCACCCCTTCTGTCTCCTATCAGCTGGGTCTTCTGGATTCTGAATTTGATGCCCTTGGCTGAAAAAATCTCCTCCCTAAGGTCAATGGCTACTTGGTAGGCCTTTAATCACCCATTAAATGGTGATTTAGGGTCTTATTCTTCATTTGCACACCATGGACCTAGAATCAAGCAAGCAAAGCTTTATTAGCAGAATTTTATATCAAATAAATATACGGATGTGATAAAAATTATGCAAAATTAGAGACTAATCAATCAACTACATCAACAACTGAACGTAGACACCAGACAAATATAAACTCTCACCAAACCAAATCTGAATGTTCAACTCTAACCACCTCTGAGATAAATGGTCAAGTGTTTAAATAGAGCTGGACTATGCAGCCTTATCCAACATACCCTAACTGTATAAATAATAGATCCCTTCCAACGTGGAAGAAGGGCGATCAATTGAGCCCGGAAACCCAGCATACCAGAGAACACCATTGTAATAACTATTATTATAGTGGAATCTCTTTCCCTTTCATCGTCATTTTTCTCTTTCGGCTTTTCCATGTAAGTCTCTGTGTTTGTGTTGGCTTTTCTGTAATTGACTTTTCTCATCTCCACAAATTTGGTGTGTGAATTAATTTCTTAGAAATTACCCACAGCAGGTGGAATAATATCCCAGTTGTCTGCACCTGGAATGCCACAGTAGAATGTGTAGCTGAAAGAAAGAATAGGACTCTTATGGAGATAGTAAGATTTATGATGAGTTTTTCAGATTTACCTGATTTCTTTTGGGGATATGCACTAGAAAAGACAGCATATATTCTAAACTTAATTCCATCTAAGTAACTTCTGCACCCACAGAACTATGGACTGGGCGCAAACCTAGTCTAAAACATGTTCGGATTTGGGATAGTCTAGCACATATGTTGAAGGGGAATGCATGTAAATTGGAATCAAAAATAGAAGTGTGCTTGTTGTAGGGTATCCAAGATGAACCAAAGGTGATTTATTCTATATTCCTAAGGATCAGAAGTGTAATACCCCGTTCCCGGAATACGTACTTAGTTGCGTATTCAGATTTTCGATCGTATTTTTTCGATTTGTTTCCTGTATTTATTCTGTATTATGAATTCCTTATATGATTGTTTTGCCTTGAATTTGGATCGGTGAACTCGGAGTCAGCCCTTGTCTGAGCCGGGGACTCGATCTCAGAGTTTTACTTGTTTTTGACATTCTGGTTATCCGATTCAACCGATTTTAGTTTTAAACATCGTTTTCCAATATTTTGGATTTTCTATGATTTTCCGGAATTTTCTGTGATTAAGTTGAAAATCTTCAAAACCGGTGTCGGCCAGTGCCGCTGACCGATTCCTGGATTTTTAATCCTCAAACTGTTTGGAATTCCATGATGATCCTTTAGACATAATTACTTAGAATCATATTTCTTATTTACATTCTTTTTCTGAGAATTTTATGATTTTATGAAAATTCCAACGGAGTCGGTAGGTAACTGATTCCGGGATTTTTAATTTTAAAACTATAAAGTATTTCTTCAAACGGATTTCACTATTGGTCTTTATATATTATTATTGATTTTTGGGTAAATTTGCGAGTCGTTCCGAGATACTTGAATTTCGGACGATTCCGGCATTTCCGAGATGGCTTCCACATCTTTGACTTTAACCCAGGTATCAGTCTTTTCATCAGTTTCATCTTGAGTCCAAGAGAAATATCTTCTCCTTTGTAAATTCCTTTTCCTTTTCTTTTCCTTTTCCTTTATTTTTCCCTTCCTTCCTCCACAACCACACACTTTTCCTATTTTCCAAAATTCTAAATTCCTTTTCTTATTTCACCAACTCCCACCTACCCCATTAAATGCACCCCTCTCTCTCTCCCCATGGCCGGCCAAGTGGCCAAGGTGAGGGGCACATCACCCCCCCTATTTGCACAAAACTCCCTCACATCTATCTTATTTACACCTCCTTCACAAAACCTAAAACCTATTTAATCCTTTCCTTTGCATTTCCCTCACTTTTTCTTCACTTCCACAAAGAAATCCTCTTCTCCAAAATCCTCCTTCACCTCAACCTAAACCCTAGCTCCAAGAACCCCACAAGATCTCCACCACCAGCTCAAGCTTCTGATTTGGAGCTCGGATCGTAGCTCTCTTCGTCGCCAAGGATCGCTTGGGAGCTATTCGTCGACCACCCTCTTCCCGGACTTGTAGAGATTCGATCAAACGATTCCAAGTGAGTATCTTTACTCACCAAGACATGTTCCCTTCCTAGCATACTTGTATCCCCATATCTTGTGCTCACATGTCATAAAAATCACATTTTTACCATCTAGAACAACCCTAAGTTCTGTTCTGTAAACTGCTCCCCGACCAGTATTAGTCGACTTGACCTAGAACCTAGTCGACTAGAACACTTAGCTGAAACTTAACTTTTCTGGAAAACGCAGTATTAGTCGACTTACCCCAAATATTAGTCGACTAATCTTCCCTGGAAATAAATCTCAACTCTCTGGAAACAACTATTAGTCGACCCCTGATTTCACCTAGTCGACTAACCTTTGTACCTGGAACTTAATCAGTCACTGGAACACTGCCTTAGTCGACTAGACCCCTATTACTAGTCGACTGGAGACCCCTAGTCGACCAATAACTTGACCCTAGTCGACTAATTTTCCTGAACCAGAAAACCCCAACTTTCTGTATCACAGACTTAGTCGACTTAAGTATCTGTTAGTCGACTTGACTCTTCTATTAGTCGACTACTCCCTTGACCCTAGTCGACTAACATTTCCTGAATCAGAAACCCAACTCTCTGTTACACAGTATTAGTCGACTGTACCCTACTGTTAGTCGACTAACCCTTCTATTAGTCGACTAACTCTTCTACCTAGTCGACTAATTCTGCCTGGATGTCTTTGATGATTTCTTTTCTAAAATTGGATCTTGTCGTTGGTTCATGTGTTGTGCATTATGGTTTCTTGTGCTTCATGACTGGTACTTTAGGACTTATTACTTAATGGATCTTACCTCATATTACTGCATGACTCGTTGAGTAACATTATTAACCACTTGTTAACCTTATGTTTTCTTTTAACCCATGTATATCACCTAATCATGCCACTACCTTGCTAGACCCTATTGTTATGACATGACTGACCCGGTCTAATTATCAATCTATTGTTATGCTTTATTTTTGGTATACACCACCACCTCGTCATGCTACCTCTTAAAACCAAGTATGATACACCGATTCTTATAATTATCACGATAACGGGAATGTAGTCCCTGATTACTGTTATGATTACTGTTATGATTACTGTTATGATTACTTTGGGGGGGGGGGGGACCTTGCGTCCCCAAACCGGTCCCAGGTGGTGGGAACCGTTGGACCAATAGACTGGTCCCCGGTGCATGTGAACAAACCGGTCCCAGGTGGTGGGAACCGTTGGACCAATAGACTGGTCCCCGGTGCATGTGAACAAACCGGTCCCAGGTGGTGGGAACCGTTGGACCACTAAACTGGTCCCCGGTGCATGTGAATCACTATATGATATTTGCGGCGGAAGTTATAGGGGGACCTTGCGTCCCCAAACCGGTCCCAGGTGGTGGGAACCGTTGGGCCAGAAAACTGGTCCCCGGTGTTTGAGTACCATTATAAGAAGCTCTATCAGTTTCCCATCTACTTCCGGTAACAACCCTCGCCTAGCTATATATGGATGTATGTGTGTTGGGGTGCACACCTGGACACATACCGAGATATATGGGTCAGACGAGTAATAATAATAAGTGTTCCTGTTATTCCATTGTATGCACTTGGATTACGATAATATGAGATAAAGGTATATATATGAGGGTTTCCTTGTTTGGATTATTCCTTCGATGTACTAGTCTCATGGAGTCGTAATCTGAAACCATACAATCAGATTGCTCACCCTGAGTCCTGTTATGATACATGTCATGTTATACCTGCTATGTGTGTTATGATCCCGTTATGTATTCCTGATTGACTATCCTATGATTTGCAACTCTGATTCTATACGCTTGGATATTCGGTGGCATGAGATAAGGGTATATATATGAGGGTTTCCTTGTTTGGATTATTCCTTCGATGTACTAGTCTCATGGGACCGTGACCTAAGCGTATACAATCACTTTTGCTTGTGATCAGTTTTACTTATATTTCATGCTTTACGATTATGCTATATCCGTCCTTTTACACTATGCTTGTGTTATGACCCCTTTCGTGTCTCTTAGCCACTTGGCTGTAGTTCATTTTGTTATATGTCTTGACCCCTTGGATTTGCACATTCAGATTTCAAGGCTAGGTCGAAGTGGAGTTGTCCATCGTAGATCGAGCCATCCTTGCGAGCAGGCATCCCAGCTCCCGCTCCTTGTGCCTGACTTCTCTTGACTCACGGGATTTCCATCCTACTCGTGAGCCCTTTTGTACTTTTGCTGTATATTTCACTTTTGGACTTGTATGATAAAAGACATATGGACTATGTAATGTTTATCATATACTGTGATGACTTTGTATTGTACCTTTATGTTGGCATATATGTGTGTATACCATGCTTTGCGTTGCACTCTGATCCTTTCTTGTTGTACTTTATGCTTAGCGTATATGCGTGGGGGCACTTCCTGACCTACGTATATACGTCGCAGTGACGTCCCCGTATCTGTGAAATCGGGGCGTTACAAGAAGGTCATTGTTAGAACCAATGCCTGATACTTAGAGGAAGACTGTAAAATGGATCACAATCCCGGGAGTAGGGTTGTTATAGAAGAGCTTAGAAAAGAAATACTGACACAAGCTTCTTCAATACCCCTCGTATAGAAAGATACATCGCAAGTAGACGACGTTTCATTGCCTAGTCGTAGTGGGAGGATTATCAATACTAGTGCAGATAATGAGCCTGAGTTTGGTTCAGAACCTGCACAACATGTTGCAATTGATACATAGTCATAGAGATTGTCTCATGGTAATGGGAGGATTATACGACAACCTGATAAGTACATGCTCTTGGGAGAGTCTTTTGACAAGATCCTTAATGAACAAGATACCGATCCCTGCAACTACAATGAGAAAATCCTAGATAAAGATGCAAAATTTTGACAAAAAGCTATGATATCTGAGATGGAATCCATGTATTCTAATCAGGTTTGGGATCTTGTAAAACCACCCGAATCCATGTATTCTAATCAGGTTTGGGATCTTGTAAAACCACCCGAAGGGATAAAACCCATCGGATGCCAGTGGCTCTATAAGAAAGGAGTGGAGTAGATGGCAAAGTGAAACTTTTAAAGCAAGGGTTATTACAAAAGTGTTACTCAGAAAAAGAGAATTGATTATGAGAAAAAAAATTCGCTAGTAGCTATGCTGAAGCTTATTCAGATTCTCTGATCTATTGCGGCTCATTTTGATTACGAAATTTAGCAATTGGACGTCAAGATAATATTCCTCAATGGGAATCTTGACAAGTGCATTTACATGATGCAATCAAATGGATTCATAGAAAAGGCCAAAAAACACTTGGTATTCAAGCTTAAGAGATCCATTTATGAACTCAAGCAAGCATCAAAATCTTGGAATATTCATTTGATCAAGTTATAAAATCTTATGGTTTAGATCAATGTCCGGATGAACCCTACATGTGTATATAAGAAATGTAATGAAAGCGTGGTGGTGTTCCTAGTACTTTATGTTGATGATATTTTGCTCATTGGAAATGTTGTGGGGGTATTGGCATCTGTTAAGGTATGATCGTCCAACCAATTTGATATGAAAAACTTCAGAGAAGTCAGCTATATCCTTGGGATCAAAATCGTTCGAAATTGCAAGAACAGGATGTTGGGCTTATCAGAAGGCACTTATATCAATGCAGTTCTAGCCTGTTTTAGCATGCAGGATTTCAAGATGGGTTACTTACCTTTTAGATATGGAATCACTTTATCCAAGGATCAGTGTCCCAAGACACCTGAAGAGATAGAGAGCATGACAGTTCCTTATGCTTCAGCAGTAGGAAGTCACATATATGCTAAGCTTTGTGTAAGTATACCTAGACGGGGGGTGAATAGGTGTACGGCTAATCTAATGAACAAAATGCGGAAATTAAAATTTAATTGCAACACACTTAATGTAACCAACGAATGTAGCCGAATTCCTAGTGAAGGGCTCTGGACTAACTCTTCTTGATTCCTCTGAATAAGAGTTGAGGTGTTATATGAAGCTCTCGTGATTAAACACAAGTGAGGCACACACAAACAACACAAGCATGTATATGATATGGCAATATGAATAGATGCACAAAGTAATAGAGAGAGTTAAGAGAAAGTAGATCAATCGCTAACACACGGATATGTTTTCGAGGTTCGAGCACACAGCTCTACGTCCCCGCCTTCACACAGAAGGATTTCCACTAACTTGTCCACACAGGACTCTCACACAGGAAACCTCCACTGAGGATTTGGGCAATAAAATAACCGGGAGTACATAACTCCTCTCTCAATAACAACACAACCTCTACACTTAAAGGCTAGGCTCAAAGCCACCAATATTAACCTCACAAATGAGGGATAGGCACAAAGCCAAACAACCAACTAACCTCTCACTAGAGGGATAGGGCACAAAGCCACCACTCCAAAAATCAACCTCTATAAAAGAGGGATAACACAAATTAGGAGGGTTTACAACTTAGTGATCAAAAGACCACAAACCAATTTCTTTTTCCATAAAACAAAGATCATATAGAGAGAATAGAATGATAAGCTCAAGTGAGAAAATAAAGTGTTTGGAGATGAAAACAACAAAAAAAAAAACACTTGGGAAAATTACAAGATAGATATTGAAATAAAGATCAAAAACCAATTCCCAAATACTTTCTTTTTCTTTGAATTTTCCAACACTTTAAAACAAATGAAGATAGATCTTTTGAACCCAAAAACTCATTTGAAAACTTGCTGTTTTAAACACTAGAGAAGTAGGAAAATTTGGCTCTTAAAAACTTGGAGAGAACATCTCTCAAATGGGGTATTTATAGCCCATTACAAAATCTGCCCGTTGGCTGGCAGAAAGGTCAGTTTTGAGCTTCCGGTCGACCGGCCGACGGTCAAAAATATGATCGTTGAGCCTGCGGTCAACCGTGCGGTCGACCGTGCCAAATCTAGAGAACAGTTGCTCTCTGGCCGGTCGACCGTGCCAAGCCTCACGGTCGACCGTCCGTTAGACCGCCCACACCCGACAGTGGGGCACTTTCAGTCGGTCGACCGCTCAGTCGACCGGCCTAAGTGGCTGGCCTGCGTGCACGTCCTTGTGCAAGTCGATCGACCGGTCCGGTCGACTGACTCTGGGTTCGGTCGACCGGCCCGGTTGACCACCAGAGCCTGGCAAGGCTGATTATAGGATTTAAAACTTGAGTTTTTTAATATCAAATATTATAGGGGTGGTCTTTGGTACCAATACTCTTTTGGGTCCATATGGGTTAGCACCTTTCCTAACCCAAACAAATTTAGTTACTAAATTTGAATCATGATACGGTCATAACAAAACTTAGCAAGGTAGCGCTTACTTCTACAAAGTGTACAAGTGTACACATGAGCATACATTGTGTTATGAGTGTGTACGTGAGGAGTGTTATGAGTGTGTACGTAAGGAGCATGTGCATGCCGTGGTTTGTGTGCATGCAAAGATGGAACTTGTTTCTTTCGAAACATAGATCCCACCGGTGTGGTTCAACGCACAATGGCTCAAAGTGGAGCCCAAACAATCCACACTCTTCTTAAGCATAGATATATCATTTTCAATTAAGGAAGAAGAGGTGCATACAATAGGTGAGATAGAAAGTGAAGCTACACTAGCATGGCAAACATGAGAATCAATATCAATTTTCAAATTTTTATTTTCCGTTAGGCAAACTTCTAATCTTTTGAAATCAAATCAATTTTGTTTTTCAAAGAATCATTTTCTTTTACAACAAAATCAAGTTTTGAAGATATTTATTTTTCTTCAAAACTTCATTACTATCATTTCTATTTTTCAAAATATTATTTTCTTTTAAGATAAGGTCAAGTTTGGATTTCAAGGAATCCCTTTAATTAGAAATCTTCACTTTCTCTTGCAAAACCAAATCTAGTTTTGAACACAAATCCTTATTTTCTTCTTTTAGTTCAAAACTCTTCTTTTTCAAAAGATATTTTTCTAGCAATTTTTCACAAACAATTGATAGTTCTTCATTTAAAGCATTTGGATCAACATATTCATCACAAGAAGAACTAGCATCATCATCATCTAATTGAGTTTCCGAGTTTACCTCAAGGGAGTCATTCCCTTAGACCATGTAGCATTGTTACTCGGATTCTCCACTAGATTCATCCTCCACAATGTTGGGCGTTTGTAGCTCGGAGGAGGTCAACGTGTTCCACACTGCAAAGGCGGAATCACAATTAGAAACTAAGTACAAAAATATTCTTTATTAGCGTGCTTCTATGTGCCTCAAGGGCTTGTGCATTGGCCTCTATATGCTTGCTATTACCAAGAGAGGATTTCTTGGTAGCGGCAAGGAAAACATGCAAGCCTAAGGTTTTCAAGTACATGGACATCCTAGCCTTCCAAATAACAATGTTGGAAGTATCAAACATAGGTGGGGGCATGAAGTCCATGAGTGTGTGCAAACAATATATGTACAAAAGCAAATCTAGATTAGCAAAACAAGATCACACTCCTAGGTGGTTAAACCTAATATCAGGAGCGTAGGCTCTGATACCAATTGTAAGTACACCTAGAGGGGGTGAATAGGTGTACGGCTAATCTAATGAACAAAATGCGAAAATTAAAACTTAATTGCAACACTCTTAATGTAACCAACGAGTGTAGCCGAATTCCCGGTGAAGGGCTCTGGACTAACTCCTCTTGATTCCTCTGAATAAGAGTTGAGGTACTATATGAAGCTCTCGTGGTTAAACACAAGTGAGGCACACACAAACAACACAAGCATGTATATGATATGGCAATATGAATAGATGCACAAAGTAATAGAGAGAGTTAAGAAAAGTGGATCAATCGCTAACACACGTATATCTTTCGAGGTTTGAGCACACAACTCTACATCCCCGCCTTCACACAGAAAGATTTCCACTAACTTGTCCACACATGACTCCCACACAGGGAACCTCCACCGAGGATTTGGGCAATACAATAACCGGGAGTACACAACTCCTCTCTCAATTACAATACAACCTCTACACTTAGAGGCTAGGCACAAAGCCACCAATATCAACCTCACAAATGAGGGATAGGCACAAAGCCAAATAACCAATCAACCTCTCACTAGAGGGATAGGGCACAAAGCCACCGCTCCAAAAATCAACATCTACACAAGAGAATAACACAAATTAGGAGGGTTTACAATTTAGTGATCAAAAGACCACAAACCAATTTCTTTTCCCACAAAACAAAGATCTTATAGAGAGGATAGAATGATAAGCTCAAGTGAGAAAATAAAGTGTTTGGAGATGAAAACAATAAAGAAAAATACTTGGAAAAATCACAAGATAGATATTGAATAAAGATCAAAAACCAATTCCCAAATACTTTCTTTTTCTTTGAATTTTCCAACACTTTAAAACAAATAAAGATAGATCTTTTGAACCCAAAAACACTTTTGAAAACTTGTTGTTTTAAACACAAGAGAAGTAGGAAATTTTGGCTCTTAAAAACTTGGAGAGAAACATCTCTCAAATGGGGTATTTATAGCCCATTACAAAATCTGCCCGTTGGCTGGCAGAAAGGTTAGTTTTGACCTTCCGGTCGACCGGCCGGTCGACCAGCCAACGGTCAAAAATATGACTGTTGAACCTGCCGGTCGACCGTGCCAAATCCAGAGAGCAGTTGCTCTCTGGCCGGTCGACCGCTCGGACGACCGTGCCAAGCCTCACGGTCGACCGTCCGGTCGACCGCCCCCACCCGAGAGTGGGGCACTTTCAGTCGGTCGACCACTCGGTCGACCGGCCTAAGTGGCTGGCCTGCGTGCACGTCCTTGTGCACGTCGGTCGACCGGTCCGGTTGACCGACTCTAGGTCCGCTCGACCGGCCGGTCGACCGCCAGAGCCTGGCAGGGCTGATTATAGGATTTAAACTTGGGTTTTTTAATATCAAATAAATCTCATAAAATCTCTAAAAATCCACAAAAATAGTTTCAGTATAATACTTTGATATACAAACATGTTTGAGTAAAATCAAACCATGTTAGAAACATTTTGAACTATTTTTGTAACTTAGAAATTTTGCCGAAAACTAAAATCCGTATTTTCCAAAACTAGGATTTTTGAAATGGAAATCGTTTAGTCCAAAACTCATCAAATATAAAAACATGATATTGGAAACAACTTTGAAGCATATAGTATATGGATATAATCCAATATATATGAAAGACATATATATATATATATATATATATATATATATATATATATATATATATATATATATATATCACTGTATTTGACAATAATCCGAAAATAAGTTTGTTAAAATATCAAAACTCCAAACTCATGAAATAGACTATCAAACTAAGTTTGTTTAAATAGTTGAAGCATAGATGTATATAGAACAAATCTAATATACATTAAACCATGTAAACTTGTTGATTCTATCTATTCATGAAAACCAAGATCGGTTAAAAAAAAAACCGAAAACCAAAACATGAAACTTAAACAAGTGTGTGTGTTGTGAACTTGAGCATATCACACTATCTAATCTTTAACAATGGATCTAAACTATAAACTAAAAATTGTACCGAAGTTTTCTTGTAGAGTGCCGTCTCCAAGTCGACTCGATCCAAACGTGATCCACCGAGCTTGACTCCAACGAGTGCTAGATATGAACTTTGACGCTCGGGCTCTTGAATCACCATGTGAAAACTCCAAAAACACCTTGTTGAAACTAATCACCTACTAATATCTTGGTTAAGTATTTGAAACTAAATATCACAAGATTATTAGTAAACTATAACTACATGAGTTAATCATCATCAAAACTAGAGTGGGAAGGCCTCTGGGCCAACAATCTCCCCCTTTTTGATGATGACAAAACTCATGGAGTTATATATGCATGGATTAAAATTAAGCTTCAAAGAAGCTCCCCCTTAACTCATGCATAACAATAAACAATAAATATGTGCCATGATGTTAAACATGAATATGCATCAATATGCAAAAAACAATGAAATGAACATGCTCTTGATACCAAACTTTTATAAATTCCTTTTCCTTTTTTTAAATAATTACTCTTGATATCAATAAAAATTTCAATGTGAAAACTTTATCAATAAAACAACATAAAAGCTCTTGATACCAATCAATAAAAAAAAAATTCTTGATACCAATTGGAAGATAATCAATAAAGCGTTTGTACCAACAATAAAAATATCAATATGAAACAACTTTGATATAAACTTACAAATAAACAATAAACATGCATATTAAACTTAAATACTTCTCCCCCTTTTTGTCAATCATCAACAAAGGAGTCAAAGAAAATAATAAAACAATGTTCTCCCCCTTTTTGTCTTAAACAAAAAAATATTAATAAGGGGTGAAATCAAATCAAAACATTTTGATACCAATTGAAAAAAATATATATCAATTTAGTGCATCATGATATCAATTAAAAATAAATAAAACATACCAATTGAAGGTACATAAAACAAATGTTTTTAATATAAATTTAAATACCAATTGTAAGTAAATAAATCATTTTGACGAATCCAACCAAAAATTTTGATATCAATTAAAAATATATAGATAATCTTGATATCAATTGTAAAGATTAGTACCAGTTGAAAGTAATTTTTTATTAGGAGCATATGATACCAAAATAATTAATATCATTTTTCAATCATTTTTCAACATAAAGTGTCGGAGTAAAATATCAAAGGTAAACAAAACCAATGGAAAAGTGAAATATGAAATTTAAATTTTCTCCCCTTTATGAAATACCAAATAAAATAATGCATAAGTTTGTATAAGATACCAATTGAAAAGATCCAATGATACAAATTGAAAACACAATAAGATCAAGTGTATAACTCATATTACCTACCACCCATTTCATGCACATGTTTAAAATAGATTTTCAATAAGAAGCATACAAGGCATAGTCGCCCAACCAACCTCACTTAAATGGGAAGGAGTTTTCAAAAATAGGTTTGAAAATAGTTTAGCATAATTGAAAACTCTTCTAAAATGAAGAATACGAACTAGTTATAAGAAAAATTTGTAAACTAGCACGAAATCCTTCAAGTAAGGAATAAAACAAAAATATATTCCATAAAACATGAAAATCACTAAACCAATGTCACTCAAAATCTATATACCACATATAATACTCATGAACATAAAATCATGAGAAGACATCAAGTAATATGAGTGTACAAGTTATGTGAAAAACATAATTATGAAAATAGTCAATTTAGCTCAATATGAAATTCTTAAAAACATGAAAATCATCAAAACTAGAATCCTTCAAGGTATATGTATGTCATGTACAAACTAAAGTATACATACATATCAAATATAAACGAGTCCACAAAAGTGCATGAAGGCAAGTGGCTCATGGATGTATATGGATAGCTAATAGTTTAAACACAATGACATATACATGAAGTTTAAACATAAACATGAAAACATGTACAAAATGAGAATACAAGTCAAAATGTATGAATCATCAAAACTAGGTTATACTAGTACATCTAATGGGTACAAATGAGCTTTCAAGCACAAACATATAATAGTCTATTTGTGGCTCACTAGTTGTACTAGTATATACCTAAGTTTTAATGAAAACTAACATCTAAACATGTAATCAAAGCATGAAGCATGGAAATCAAAACAAAACTCATATGATCATTATGTAAATGAACATGCATTAGATCTATGATATACATATTAGCTAAACAAATGTGAGAACACAAAAGTATAAGTCCATATTAAACATAGGTGTCTCAAATACTAATCATGCATATCACAAGTCTAATAATCATGTCATTTAATATACTAATCAAAACATGCTAAAACTCAATAACGTGAAAAGCATGTAAATATAAATGGGAGTTAGAGATCGTTACCAAACCAATAAGGCACATCTTCATGTCTCCAAAACAAGGTGGTCCTCCCACCAAACTCCCCTTGAAAGTGATGCATCCAAATAGTCCTCTTTAAGCTCGGAACGCATCCACCTCAAGGCACCATTACTCTCACGTCAAGCGAGAGTCCACACCTACATCAAATAATACAAGGGGTGGTCTTTGGTATCCATACTCTTTTGGGTCCATGGGGGTTAGCACCTTTCCTAACCCAAACAAATTTAGTTACTAAATTTGAATCATGTATACGATCATAACAAAACTTAGTAAGGTGGCCCTTACGTCCACAATGTGTACAAGTGTACACATGAGCACATCGTGTTATGAGTGTGTACGTGAGGAGCATGTGTATGCCGTGGTTTGTGTGCATGCAAAGATGGAACTTGTTTTCTTTCGAAACATAGATTCCAACCGTGTGTGGTTCAACCACAATGGCTCAAAGTGGAGCCCAAACAATCCACACTCTTCTTAAGCATAGATATATCATTTTCAATTAAGGAAGAAGAATTGCATGCAATAGGTGAGCTCGAAAGTGAAGCTACACTAGTATGGCAAACATGAGAAGCAATATCAATTTTCAAATTTTTATTTTCCTTTAGGCAAACTTCTAAATCTTTTGAAATCAAATCAATTTTGTTTTTCAAAGAATTATTTTCTTTTACAACAAAATCAAGTTTTGAAGATATAACTTTATTTTTCTTCAAAACTTCATTACTATCATTTCTATTTTTCAAATATCATTTTCTTTTAGGACAAGGTCAAGTTTGGATTTCAAGGAATCCCTTTCATTAGAAATCTTCACTTTCTCTTGCAAAGCCAAATCTAGTTTTGAACACAAATCCTTATTTTCTTCTTTTAGTTTAAAACTCTTCTTTTTCAAAAGATTATATTTTTCTAGCAATTTTTCACAAACAATTGATAGTTCTTCATTTAAAGCATTTAGATCAACATAATCATCACAAGAAGAACTAGCATCATCATCATCTAATTGAGTTTCTGAGTTTACCTCAAGGGAGTCATTCCCTTGGACCATTTAGCATTGTTGCTTGGATTCTCCACTAGATTCATCCTCCACAATGTTGGGCACTTGTAGCTCTGAGGAGGTCAACGTGTTCCACACTGCAAAGGCGGAATCACAGTTAGAAACTAAGTACAAATATTTTTATTAAGCGTGCTTTTAAGTACCTCAAGGGCTTGTGCATTGGCTTCTATATACTTGCTATTACCAAGATAGGATTTCTTGGTAGCGGTAAGGAAAACATACAAGCCTAGGGTTTTCAAGTACATGGACATCCTAGCCTTCCAAACAACAATGTTGGAAGTATCAAACATAGGTGGGGTCATGAAGTCCATGAGTGTGTGCAAATAATATATGTACAAAAGCAAATCTAGATTAGCAAAACCAAGATCACACTCCTAGGTGGTTAAACCTAATATCAGGAGCGTAGACTCTGATACCATTATAAGTACACCTAGAGAGGGGGTGAATAGGTGTACGGCTAATCTAATGAACAAAATGCAGAAATTAAAACTTAATCGCAACACACTTAATGTAACCAACGAGTGTAGCCGAATTCCCGGTGAAGGGCTCTGGACTAACTCCTCTTGATTCCTCTGAATAAGAGTTGAGGTGCTGTATGAAGCTCTCGTGGTTAAACACAAATGAGGCACACACAAACAACATAATATATGATATGGCAATATGAATAGATGCACAAAGTAATAGAAAGAGTTAAGAGAAAGTGTAACACCCCGAATTATTAAACCCTGATTTAATAATAAATCTTGAATTATTATGTTAATTGAGTGTGTAATGAATTTCAATTTAATTTTGGGAATGTCAAGTGGTATATATGAATATACCTATACCATAATTTTCATGTAACTAGTATTTCAATGTGATGATATACTAGTATTATACTTGAAATACATGTATTTACTAAGAAAATACATTCATGACAATTTTCTAGTATTATATTCCTAGTGTTAGTGGAGGGAGTAGGTGAGGGAGAGGAAAGGTCAAGATTTAATTGATCTTGGTGAAGATGAGATGTAAGGTCATGATGTGCTTGAAAGAGGTTATATAATTAAATTATGAAGTGTATATATATATATAGAGAGAGAACCAATGTAGTAATTTCATTTCAAGTTGATATGTGAGATGTCTTTATTGGGATATGATAACAAGAAGTGTATTACCAATATGATGATCATGAGAGTCATAAGTTATCATTTCTGAAACTTTATGGATGTCGAGAGAGAAACTCTAGAATTATGTTGTTATGTTTCTCCATAAGTAGGTGATGTCAAGCCGAAATACTTTCATGATTGTGTGGATGATTTTGAATTCAGTTATATAGTTGGATTGAGAATAAGTAGGCTGATGTAAGCCGAAATTATCATACTTGTATTGGATATCATATCCGACCAGTAATTACAAAGGAGGTGCTGCTGAAATTTTTAAGAAATTGAAAATGATTTTAATAATCGGTCGGTGTAAGTGGATGTTATGTAAATTGAGGATTTATTTAACTGGGACCGTTACAGTTGGTATCAGAGCGAGGTTATAGAATGAGGATAGATTTAGAATAGTTATGATAGAAAGAGGATTGGTTTGGTATGATTGATATGCTTGGTTGTGTTATGCATGTATGTGAAAATGTTGTTTGATATGGTTGGTTTAAAGGGGGTAGGAGTTCTTACGTGAATGGCTAATCTCAACTACGAGATATTTGATCACTGCCTTATGTTCGGATTATGGTACCCACATGCCATAATTCGGATGTGCTCTGCTAGGGTGTGGGCCCTCAGTATGAGCTGCCAGTGGTATGGGACACTGGAGTAAGAGAATGATAAAAATATCAAGTGAGTAAAGATTAATTTGGATCGTAAGGACATAGTATAGAATTGATCTAGAAATAATGAATCTTGAGGAGAATGAGTGAGAAAATATTGCATCAAAGAAAGATTTTGTGATATGCAAGAGAAGTGCAAAGTTTTATGCTTACTCACTTCAGGTAGCAAGTTTCGAGGACGAAACTTTTGTAAGGAGGGTAGAATGTAACACCCCGAATTATTAAACCCTGATTTAATAATAAATCTCGAATTATTATGTTAATTGAGTGTGTAATGAATTTCAATTTAATTTTGGGAATGTCAAGTGGTATATATGAATATACCTATACCATAATTTTCATGTAACTAGTATTTCAATGTGATGATATACTAGTATTATACTTGAAATACATGTATTTACCAGAAAATACATTCATGACAATTTTCTAGTATTATATTCCTAGTGTTAGTGGAGGGAGTAGGTGAGGGAGAGGAAAGGTCAAGATTTAATTGATCTTGGTGAAGATGAGATGTAGGGTCATGATGTGCTTGAAAGAGGTTATATAATTAAATTATGAAGTGTATATATATATATAGAGAGAGAACCATTGTAGTAATTTCATTTCAAGTTGATATGTGAGATGTCTTTATTGGGATGTGATAACAAGAAGTGTATTACCAATATGATGATCATGAGAGTCATAAGTTATCATTTCTGAAACTTTATGGATGCCGAGAGAGAAACTCTAGAATTATGTTGTTATGTTTCTCCATAAGTAGGTGATGTCAAGCCGAAATACTTTCATGATTGTTGGATGATTTTGAATTCAGTTATATAGTTGGATTGAGAATAAGTAGGCTGATGTTAGCCGAAATTATCATACTTGTATTGGATATCATGACCAGTAATTACAAAGGAGGTGCTGCTGAAATTTTAAGAAATTGGAAATGATTTTATAATCGGTCGGTGTAAGTGGATGTTATGTAAATTGAGGATTTATTTAACTGGGACCGTTACAATTGGTATCAGAGTGAGGTTATAGAATGAGGATAGATTTAGAATAGTTATGATAGAAAGAGGATTGGTTTGGTATGATTGATATGCTTGGTTGTGTTATGCATGTATGTGAAAATGTTGTTTGATATGGTTGGTTTAAAGGGGGTAGGAGTTCTTACGTGAATGGCTAATCTCAACCACGAGATATTTGATCACTGCCTTATGTTCGGATTATGGTACCCACATGCCATAATTCGGATGTGCTCTGCTAGGGTGTGGGCCCTCAGTATGAGCTGCCAGTGGTATGGGACACTAGAGTAAGGGAATGATAAAAATATCAAGTGAGTCAAGATTAATTTGGATCGTAAGGACATAGTATAGAATTGATCTAGAAATAATGAATCTTGAGGTGAATGAGTGAGAAAATATTGCATCAAAGAAAGATTTTGTGATATGCAAGAGAAGTGCAAAGTTTTATGCTTACTCACTTCAGGTAGCAAGTTTCGAGGACGAAACTTTTGTAAGGAGGGTAGAATGTAACACCCCGAATTATTAAACCCTGATTTAATAATAAATCTCGAATTATTATGTTAATTGAGTGTGTAATGAATTTCAATTTAATTTTGGGAATGTCAAGTGGTATATATGAATATACCTATACCATAATTTTCATGTAACTAGTATTTCAATGTGATGATATACTAGTATTATACTTGAAATACATGTATTTACCAAGAAAATACATTCATGACAATTTTCTAGTATTATATTCCTAGTGTTAGTGGAGGGAGTAGGTGAGGGAGAGGAAAGTCAAGATTTAATTGATCTTGGTGAAGATGAGATATAGGGTCATGATGTGCTTGAAAGAGGTTATATAATTAAATTATGAAGTGTATATATATATATAGAGAGAGAACCATTGTAGTAATTTCATTTCAAGTTGATATGTGAGATGTCTTTATTGGGATGTGATAACAAGAAGTGTATTACCAATATGATGATCATGAGAGTCATAAGTTATCATTTCTGAAACTTTATGGATGCCGAGAGAGAAACTCTAGAATTATGTTGTTATGTTTCTCCATAAGTAGGTGATGTCAAGCCGAAATACTTTCATGATTGTGTGGATGATTTTGAATTCAGTTATATAGTTGGATTGAGAATAAGTAGGCTGATGTTAGCCGAAATTATCATACTTGTATTATCCGACCAGTAATTACAAAGGAGGTGCTGCTGAAATTTTTAAGAAATTGGAAATGATTTAATAATCGGTCGGTGTAAGTGGATGTTATGTAATTGAGGATTTATTTAACTGGGACCATTACAGAAAGTGGATCAATCGCTAACACACGGATATGTTTCGAGGTTCGAGCACACAGCTCTACGTCCCCGCCATCACACAGAAGGATTTTCACTAACTTGTCCACACAGGACTCCCACATAAGGAACCTCCACTGAGGATTTGGGCAATACAATAACCGAGAGTACACAGCTCCTCTCTCAATTACAACACAACCTCTACACTTAGAGGCTAGGCACAAAGCCACCAATATCAACCTCACAAATGAGAGATAGGCACAAAGCCAAACAACCAATCAACCTCCCACTAGAAGGATAGGGCACAAAGCCACCACTTTAAAAATCAACCTCTACACAAGAGGGATAACACAAATTAGGAGGGTTTACAACTTAGTGATCAAAAGACCAAAACCAATTTCTTTCCCCACAAAACAAAGATCCTATAGAGAGGATAGAATGATAAGCTCAAGTGAGAAAATAAGTGTTTGGAGATGAAACAACACAAAGAAAAACACTTGGAAAAATCACAAGATAGATATTGAAATAAAGATCAAAAACTAATTCCCAAATACTTTCTTTTTCTTTGAATTTTCCAACACTTTAAAACAAATGAAGATAGATCTTTTGAACCAAAAACTCTTTTAAAAACTTGTTGTTTTAAACACTAGAGAAGTAGGAAATTTTGGCTCTTAAAAACTTGGAGAGAAACATCTCTCAAATGGGGTATTTATAGCCCATTACAAAATCTGCCCGTTGGCTGGCAAAAGGTCAGTTTTGACCTTCCCGGTCGACCGTTCGATCGACCGGCCGGTCGACCGGCCAACGGTCAAAAATATGACCGTTGAGTCTGCCGGTCGACCGACCGTGCCAAATCTAGAGAGCAGTTGCTCTCTAGCCGATCGACCGCTCGGTCAACCGTGCCAAGCCTCACGGTCGACCGTCCCCACCTGAGAGTGGGGCACTTTCAGTCGGTCGACCGCTCGGTCGACCGGCCTAAGTGGCTGGCCTGCGTGCACGTCCTTGTGCACGTCGGTCGAGTCCCCCGGTCCGGTCGACCGACTCTGGGTCCGCTCGACCGGCCCGGTCGACCGCCAGAGCCTGGCAGGGCTGATTATAGGATTTAAAACTTGGGTTTTTCAATATCAAATATGTAACACTTGCCCTAATTTAAGCATTTCTTTTCCTAATTAATCATAAGGGGTAATGGGATTAGTATGCATGCATGATACTTTAGTTAAGTCATGCATATTATATGTGTATGTATAAATAAGTATGTATACATGAGTATTTATACATCCATGTATATAGGTATAAGAATACCCCACATGTGTTTGACTTTTACCACCATGCCCCCATGCTTGTACCTCATGGAGAGGGGGGAGAGGCATGGAGAAGAGTAAACTTGATGGGATGTTTAGGGGACACTTGGCACAATCCTATGGAGAGTTAGAGGCTATAAATAGAGGGGGTTGAAGAGGATTAAACACTTTTGGTCAAACACTTTCTCTCTTCACAACCTCTCTCCCTCTCTCTCCTTTCACAACAAAACACACAGCAACAGCAACAACAACAACAGCAACAACAACAGCAACAGCAACAACAACAACAACAGCAACAGCAACAACAACAGCAACAGCAACAAACAACAACAGCAGCAACAACAAGAGGCAGCAGCAAAATCAGACCATACAACTTCAAGAGTGAGTAGAACATGCTAATCTTAACAACATGATGAGTAGAGATAAGTAGGAATTGAAATAAGTGTAAGAGATATACAAGTAATTGACCTTATGTATGTTTTGGGTTCATGTGTTTCAATTCCGCAAGTATTACTCATGTTGTTTATGAATCCATGATTTTATTACATGTCTTGCATATTGATATTATATGATGGCATGAATGTATCGGAGGAAGGGACCGGGTTGAACCGGAGGCGTAGAAGGGGAGATTTATATTATGTATCGGAGGAAGGGACCGGGTTGAACCGGAGGCGTAGAAGGGGAGATTATATATATTGTATCGGAGGAAGGGATCGGGTTGAACCGGAGGCGTAGAAGGGGAGATTATGTGTATGAATATGGTTATCACTATGATATAAGTCCTATGTTATATTCATGTATATATCCTTAACATCAAATCTGGAATGGCTTCTTAACAGGCACTTTTTGGGTAAGTTAGTCGACTAAGTCCCTGGGATAGTCGACTAAACGTGTGATATTTAGACAGATACACTGCTGGATAGCAGGATTAGTCGACTACATATAGACTGTAGTCGACTAATCCCAGATACAGAGAGCAAACAGAAGTTGATAACCTGTTTTTGACAGTTTTAGTCGACTATAGTCAACTTGATAGTCGACTAATATTTAGGATTAGTCGACTAATATTTAGGATTAGTCGACTACACCAGGAGGGTAGTCGACTATAGGTGACATCCTGAGAGTAACACAACTTTTTGACAGTTTTAGTCGACTATAGGGAATTCAAGTCGACTAGTACTTGAGTTAGTCGACTATACCAAGGAGGGTAGTCGACTACATTAATTCTTGGCTGTTAGTTAAGAAGCAGATTCGTGTGAAGTGGACTTAGTCGACTATGGCTTCATGATTAGTCGACTTACAGTTAGAATTAGTCGACTATAGAGTGGCCTAGTCGACTAGTAAGGCCTTATTACTGTGTTTGGTTTTGGTTCCTGGATAATCATAAGATCCTATAAAAATAGTGTAGCGACACACATGCCAACCGATAATTTAGCCATGTATACCTACTTGATAGGCATATTTAACTATTGTTTTACTCACTGAGCCGCCAAGCTCACTCTATTCTAACTCCACCTACAGGTTTGGACAAGGGCAAGGGACCCGCTTAAGGGCAATTGTGCGGGACAAGCGCCACCAGAACCACTGTATTAGAACCACTTTTGTTATGTATATGATTTTGTATTAATATGCGTGCTTTTAGCTGGGCGTTACACTTGACCTGTAATTATAAAGGACCTGGTGTTGGACTCTTACTTGTATGTATATATATGTTGATATGGTAAATGTAGATTGTGTTCTTATGGATCATTGGACTTATATATTATAAGTCTCGATTGAATCATGCATGTTAGCTGTAGTGGAAATGCTGATGTATAGTGAAGAGTTCTGATGATTATATTGGAAGTATTATACCTTGATGGGCCCCACGTTTGGATTATTACGAGATGATTGTGATAAAATGGAAAATTTTTAACTGGGACCGTTACAGTTGGTATCAGAGCAATGGTTTAGAAGTAGAAAGAGTAAGAGATGATGAAATTGTTAGGTTACACGTGCAGACATGTGATCATAGTTAAGTAGTTGGCATTAGGTGTCAAGGGATGCATTAAGTTATCTATTGAATCTGAGTTACTCTAAGGACATGAGACTTATGAGTAGACTAAGGATAAGTATAGTTACCAGTGTGTCTATCTATGTTTGCTTCTTGATGATAGCCGTATGATTGAGACTATTTCATGGACTTGAGATTGATACGACCTTTTTGTTTACATGTAGATGGGGACTCCGATGTATACTGGCCCGTTTCTAGTTCCGACAGCTCGAGTGAGAGCTGGGTGGCGGATTCCATGGACTGGGGGTACGAGTCGGACGAAACTGACCCGCGGAAACGATTATGCCCCTAAATTGGGTAGATTGTGAGGAGGTTGAGTCGCAGGCATCTAATGAGCCTGAACCAACCAATGTTGACACAGAAAGCTTTGTGGGAGATTCACTTGAGATACCAGTGACGGAGCACTCTACCACGATTAAAGAAGAAGCCCGAAGGGGATTTACATATGGAGGCGTCTTTTGGAACGAAACATGGGAAGAGGATATGGACCTTTATGACGACTTAGACAACTGGTGCTGCGCCGGGGACGAATCACCGGAAGAAGATCCCGAGGAGGATATTGATGATAGCAGCAGCACTAGCGGAGATTCTAGTGGGATACTCTACCCTATGAGGGTGAACCTTGGAGCTGACGCTTTTTGATGTATATACATGTATAGGCCTAGTATGTTAGGTGATGGATATCCTTAGGGTTGTTATATGTACCCTGGCATATATCTTATAAATGCACATGGGTTAGTATGGATATCCAAGAAGGAAGGCATGTCGGCATAACACCTTTTGTATCCACGATGGATGTAACTATATATATATATATATATATATATATATATATATATATATATTTATATATATATTATATATATATATATATATATATATATATAAAACAAGTTGCTTGTTTTTCAAAAGTGATGTTATTAACATGATTACCTGAGACTACAATTTTATCCCTACTCATTCCTATATTGTGTGGTATGTTGATTAGACGCCCTTATTTTTATAGGGAGAATACATGGATTTGAACCAACTACCACCTGAGGAGTCCCTGTCGCTCGATACGACACACTATAGTGAGATGGGGAGTGCACCCCCCGTGAACAATGATGGAGACTCTGAAGTTCAAATGAGAGGGAACGAGGGAACTCCAGGGGTAATGCCGGAGTGGCTCGCACAACTAATGACCAGAGCGAGCAGTACAACTCCCACCGAGCACTGGAGCAGTTTCAGAAGATGAAACCGCCCGTATTTGAAGGAGAGGCGAACCCCTTACAAGCCGAAGCATGGCTCCTTCAAATAGAAAAGATCCTAGAAGTTATGAGCTGCACTGATGAACAAAAGTGTCCTTCTCTTCTTTTATGTTCCAGAAGGAAGCGGAACATTGGTGGATGGCAGTAAAGCTTAGTATGAAGAATGCAAGGGAATCAATCACCTGGGAATTCTTGGTGAACAAATTCACTGAGAAATACATTCCGGAGACAGCCAGAGATAAAATGGCAACAGAATTCTTGGAACTACGTCAAGGTTCTATGAATGTATCCCAGTATGATCAGAAATTCACTCAGCTATCCAGGTATACTGATGCCTTGGTAAGGAGTGAAGCAGAAAAGACAAAGAGGTTCGTAAAGGGCCTAAGATCGGAGATTCGTGGCCGACTGATTCCATTACAACTGAGGAATTATCTCCAGGCAGTAGAAAGAGCTTTGGAGGTAAAAATGGACATACAAGAAGGTCAGGGAGACTGGGTAGAAGGAACTCCCAATTCTAAGCGCCCCCGTTATCAAGGACCTCCAATGATGACGGCATCAGGATCAACCAGTAACAAAGGGCCTGGGTTTAACACCACTTTTCATAGGAGGAGGCGCCAGAGGAGGGAGAACATGGTTGAGAAATAGAGACACACCCTCGAAGACACAAGCTACCTCTGCATCACATCCCAGAATCTCGGAGGCTCCCTGGTGTCAGAAGTGCAGAGTAAACCATTTTGGAAACTGCCTCTTTGACAGGTCTTGTTTTAATTGTGGAGAGGTGGGACATCTAAGGAAGAATTGTCCGACAATGCGTGGAAGCCAAGGGCCGAGTAGAGGAAGTGGAAGGCCGACCATGAGGACGAATCTTCCCAGAGGACAAGCCAGTAATGCCCCACGTCCTGCTGCAACCCAGTCATCGGTTCAGCACCTCAAGTGCAAGGCAGAACCTTCGCATTAACCCACCGGGAAGCAGTGGCCTCGAATGCAGTGGTGGAAGGTATGATCTCCGTATCAGGACATATTGCCCATGCATTATTTGATCCTGGAGCTACTCATTCATTCGTATCTAGTGCTTTTGCTCATAAACTAAATCAAGTCTCAAAACCCCTAGGATTTCAATTGGTTGTGTCCACACCTATAGGGGAAAATTTGATAGCTAGCACTAGATATACGAATTGTGAAGTGATAATTGGAGAAATGAAGACATTTGTTGATCTGATTAAGCTAGGCGAAATGGAGTTCGATGCCATACTAGGAATGGACTGGTTGTCTGCCTGTGGTGCTCAGGTAGATTGTAATAAAAAGAGGATTATCTTTAAAATGAAAGGACTCCGAAATTATTTTTGAAGGAGAGAAAGTTAGTTATGATATACCTCACATATCAGCCATCAAGGCCACCAAGTTAATGAAGCAAGGGTGTCAAGGATTTCTGGCTTCGGTGTGGGATACCACCAGGACTGATGTGAATATTAAGACTATTCCAATTGTGAATGAGTTCCCTGATGTGTTCCCGGAAGACTTACCAGGCCTGCCCCCAGATCGGGAAGTAGAATTTACAATAGATGTAATAACCCGTTACTGCCCCAATTTCTAAGGCACCGTACCGTATGGCCCCTGCAGAAATGAAAGAACTTAAAACTCAATTGCAGGACTTATTAGACAAAGGTTTCATTCGGCCAAGTGTATCTCCCTGGGGAGCACCTGTACTATTTGTAAGAAGAACGATGGGAGTATGAGACTATGTGTTGACTACCGGGAATTGAATAAGGCACTATCAAGAATAGGTACCCTCTTCCCCGAATTGATGACTTATTTGATCAATTACAAGGGTCTTGTGTATTTTCTAAGATAGATCTTAGATCGGGGTATCATCAATTGAAGGTCAAACCTGAAGATGTGCCCAAATCAGCTTTCCGGACGAGATATGGACACTTTGAATTTCTAGTCATGCCTTTTGGACTCACTAACGCCCCGGCAGCATTTATGGACTTAATGAATCGGATTTTTCAACCATAACTAGACCAGTTTGTAGTAGTATTCATTGATGATATTCTGGTCTATTCAAAGAATACGGAAGATCATGAGAAACACTTAATATTGTCCTTCAAATCTTGAGAGAGAAACAACTCTATGCAAAGTTGAAGAAATGTGAATTTTGGCTAGAACAAGTAGGTTTCTTGGCCATATTATATCTAAAGAAGGAATATCAGTAGACCCGTAAAGATCGAAGCAATCCGAGACTGGCCTAGACCCACTAATGTTACTGAAGTTCGAAGTTTCTTGGGATTAGCTGGGTACTACAGAAGATTTGTAGAAGGGTTTTTCTCTGATTGTAGCACCAATGACTCAATTAACTAGAAAGAATAAGAAGTTTGCATGGGGAGAAGATCAAGATAGGAGCTTCCTGGAGGTTAAAGCTAGGCTGACATCTGCTCCTGTCTTAATTGTACCTTCGGGGACTGAAGGATTTGTCATCTTTAGTGATGCATCAAAACTGGGATTGGGATGTGTGTTAATGCAACATGGAAAAGTCATTGCCTATGCATCCCGACAATTGAAGACCCATGAAAGAATTACCCCACTCATGACTTGGAATTAGCCGCTGTGATTTTTGCTTTAAAGATCTGGCGACATTATTTATATGGAGTATCTTGTGAAGTTTTTACTGATCATAAGAGCTTGAAATACATCTTCACACAGAAAGAACTGAACATGAGGCAGAGGAGGTGGTTAGAACTAATGAAGGATTATGATATCACTATTCAATACCACCCTGGGAAGGCCAATATAGTGGCTGATGTTTTGAGCCGAAATCAGGAGGGACTCTGGCCGCCTTGATGACTCGTCAGGCAAGAATATTAAGAGATCTAGAAGAAATGCAAATAGAAGTGTGAGTCATTGATTCTTCAAATTCTGAGTATCAACTGAATCAAGTGAGTATCCAAATTAATCTATACGACAAGATTAAAGAGGCCCAACAAGGAGATACTCAAATAAAGAAGATGATGAAGAAAGTGCAAGAAGGAGAACTCAGGAGTTTCAATTAGAAGGTGATGTACTAAGGTTTGGACGCAGATTATGTGTGCCAGATGTAGCAGAGATCAAAGAAGAAATAATGAAGGAGGCTCATAGTACACCTTATACAGCTCACCCCGGAAGCACAAAAATGTACCAAGATCTGCGACATAACTTCTGGTGGGAAGGAATGAAGGTAGACATTTCAAATTTTGTCCACAAGTGTTTAGTCTGCCAACAAGTGAAGGCGGAACATAAGAAGCCCCCAGGTTTGTTAGTGCCCTTATCTATTCCCGAATGGAAGTGGAGTCAAATTGCTATGGATTTCGTCACTGGACTTCCTCGGACATCCCAAGGACTGGATACAGTCTGGGTAGTGGTAGACAGACTCACTAAATCTGCTCATTTTCCTGCCTATCCGGATCAATTATTCAATGGAAAGACTGGCTCAGGTATATGTCCGAGAGGTAATTAGATTACATGGAGTACCTGAATCCATTGTATCAGATCGAGACCCAAGATTTCAATCAAGATTTTGGAAGAGTTTGTCCAAAGCTATGGGCACTAGATTGCAACTCAGTACAGCAGCCCACCCCCAAACAGATGGACAGTCAGAAAGGACCATTCAAATACTGGAAGATATGTTGAGAACCTGTGTGCTAGATTTTGGGGAAGTTGGGACAGCTATTTACCCTTAGTGGAGTTTGCTTATAATAATAGTTATCAGTCCACTATCGGTATGCCTCCCTTTGAAGCATTGTATGGGAGGAGGTGTAGATCACCAATCTGTTGGGAGGAAGTTGGGGATAGAAGACTGTTCGGCCCCGATGTAATTCAAGAGGCTACGGAGAAAATCAAGCTAATCAAGGAAAGAATGAAAGCAGCCCAGAGCAGACAGAAAGCTTATGCAGACAATCGTCGCAGACCATTGGAGTTTGAGGTAGGGGATAGTGTTTTCCTGAAGGTATCTCCCATGAAGGGAGTGAGACGCACCGGTAGTAAGAACAAATTAGCCCTAGATATGTGGGTCCGTTTGAGATACTGGATAAAATTGGACCGGTTGCTTACCGCTTGGCCCTACCCCCCTGCCTTAGATCGGATGCACAATGTATTTCATGTCTCTCAACTGAGGAAGTATGTGCCCGATCCTGATCACGTCATCTCCCATGAACCCCTGCATATACTAGAAGATATGTCTTACGCGAAAGAACCAGTACAAATTCTTGATCGCAAGGAGAAGCAATTGAGAAGCAAAAATATTTCCTTGGTCAAGGTCTTATGGAGAAATCAAAACATAGAAGAAGCCACTTGGGAGCTGGAAGAGGAGATAAGAAAAGCCTATCCACATTTGTTCCAAGGTACGTTAAGTTTCGAGGACGAAACTTCCATAAGGAGGTAGAATGTAACACTTGCCCTAATTTAAGCATTTCTTTTCCTAATTAATCATAAGGGGTAATGGGATTAGTATGCATGCATGATACTTTAGTTAAGTCCTGCATATTATATGTGTATGTATAAATAGTATGTATACATGAGTATTTTACATCCATGTATATAGGTATAAGAATACCTCACATGTGTTTGACTTTTACCACCATGCCCCCATGCTTGTACCTCATGGAGAGGGGGAGAGAGATGGAGAAGAGTAAACTTGATGGGATGTTTAGGGGGACACTTGGCACAATCCTATGGAGAGTTAGAGGCTATAAATAGAGGGGGTTGAAGAGGATTAAACACTTTTTGGTCAAACACTTTCTCTCTTCACAACCTCTCTCCCTCTCTCTCCTTTACACAACAACAACACAACAACAGCAACAGCAACAGCACAGCAACAACAACAGCAACAGCAACAACAACAACAACAGCAACAGCAACAAACAACAACAGCAACAACAAGAGGGCAGCAGCAAAATCAGACCATACAACTTCAAGAGTGAGTAGAACATGCTAATCTTAACAACATGATGAGTAGAGATAAGTAGGAATTGAAATAAGTGTAAGAGATATACAAGTAATTGACCTTATGTATGTTTTGGGTTCATGTGTTTCAATTCCGCAAGTATTACTCATGTTGTTTATGAATCCATGATTTTATTACATGTCTTGCATATTGATATTATATGATGGCATGAATGTATCGGAGGAAGGGACCGGGTTGAACCGGAGGCGTAGAAGGGGAGATTATATATTATGTATCGGAGGAAGGGACCGGGTTGAACCGGAGGCGTAGAAGGGGAGATTATATGTATTGTATCGGAGGAAGGGACCGGGTTGAACCGGAGGCGTAGAAGGGGAGATTATGTGTATGAATATGGTTATCACTATGATATAAGTCCTATGTTTATTTCATGTATATATCCTTAACATCAAATCTGGAATGGCTTCTTAACAGGCACTTTTTGGGTAAGTTAGTCGACTAAGTCCCTGGGATAGTCGACTAAACGTGTGATATTTAGACAGATACACTGCTGGATAGCAGGATTAGTCGACTACATATAGACTGTAGTCGACTAATCCCAGATACAGAGAGCAAACAGAAAGTTGATAATCTGTTTTTGACAGTTTTAGTCGACTATAGTCAACTTGATAGTCGACTAATATTTAGGATTAGTCGACTACACCAGGAGGGTAGTCGACTATAGGTGACATCCTGAGAGTAACACAACTTTTTAACAGTTTTAGTCGACTATAGGGGAATTCAAGTCGACTAGTACTTGAGTTAGTCGACTATACCAAGGAGGGTAGTCGACTACATTAATTCTTGGCTGTTAGTTAAGAAGCAGATTCGTGTGAAGTGGACTTAGTCGACTATGGCTTCATGATTAGTCGACTTACAGTTAGAATTAGTCGACTATAGAGTGGCCTAGTCGACTAGTAAGGCCTTATTACTGTGTTTGGTTTTGGTTCCTGGATAATCATAAGATCCTATAAAAATAGTGTAGCGACACACATGCCAACCGGATAATTTAGCCATGTATACCTACTTGATAGGCATATTTAACTATTGTTTTACTCACTGAGCCGCCAAGCTCACTCTATTCTAACTCCACCTACAGGTTTGGACAAGGGCAAGGGACCCGCTTAAGGGCAATTGTGCGGGACAAGCGCCACCAGAACCACTGTATTAGAACCACTTTTGTTATGTATATGATTTTGTATTAATATGCGTGCTTTTAGCTGGGCGTTACTCTTGACCTGTAATTATAAAGGACCTGGTGTTGGACTCTTACTTGTATGTATATATATGTTGATATGGTAAATGTAGATTGTGTTCTTATGGATCATTGGACTTATATATTATAAGTCTCGATTGAATCATGCATGTTACCTGTAGTGGAAATGCTGATGTATAGTGAAGAGTTCTGATGATTATATTGGAAGTATTATACCTTGATGGGCCCCACGTTTGGATTATTACGAGATGATTGTGATAAAATGGAAAATTTTTAACTGGGACCGTTACAAAATAAATCCCATAAAATCTCTAAAAATCTAAAAAAATAGTTTCAGTATAATACTTTGATATACAAACATTTTTGAGTAAAATCAAACCATGTTACAAACATTTTGAACTATTTTTGTAACTTAGAAATTTTGCTGAAAACCAAAATCCGTATTTTTCAAAACTAGGATTTTTGAAATGGAAAATCGTTTTGTCCAAAATTCATCCAAATACAAAAACATGATATTGAAACAACTTTGAAGCATATAGTATATGGATATAATCTAATATACATGAAAGATATATATATCACTGTTTTTGACAATAATCCAAAAATAAGTTTTGTAAAAATACCAAAACTCAAAACTCATGAAATAGACTATCAAACTAAGTTTGTTTAAATAGTTGAAGCATAGATGTATATAGAACAAATCTAATATACATTAAACCATGTAAACTTGTTGATTCTATCTATTCATGAAAACCAAGATCAGTTAAACTAAAAAACCGAAAACCAAAATATGAAACTTAACAAGTGTATGTGTTGTGAACTTGAGCATATCACACTATCTAATTTTTAACAATAGATCTAAACTATAAACTAAACACTATACCGAAGTCTTCTTGTAGAGCGCCATCTCCAAGTCGACTCATCCAAACGTGATCCACCGAGCTTGACTCCAACGAGTACTAGATATGAACTTTGATGCTCGGGCTCTTGAATCACCATGTGAAAGCTCCAAAACACCTTTGTTGAAGCTAATCACCTGCTAATATCTTGGTTAAGTATCTGAAATTAAACATCACAAGATTATTAGTAAATTATACTACATGAGTTAATCATCATCAAAACTAGAGTGGAGGCCTCTGGGCGAACACTTTGCACTAGACCAGATATTTGCTTTGCTGTAGAAATGGTCAGTAGATATCAGTCTAACCCGACATGAAATACTTGACTGCGATAAAACATATACTTAAATATCTGAAAAGGACTAGAGACCATATGTTGATATACCAGTCAGAGAGTCTAGTCCCACTTGGGAACACAGACTCAGATTTTCAGTCAGATAAGTATGTTAGAAATTTTTACCTCAGGATTCGTATTTACCCTAAGTGGTGGAGCCATAAGTTGGAGGACTGTAAAGCAATCTTGCATTGCTGCCTCCGTCATGGAGGCCGAGAATGTAGCTGCCTCGGAGCAGTTAAGGAGACAGTTTGGCTCAGAAATTTTCTATTAGATCTTAGCGTGGTCCCTTAGCACAATCAGCTATTGCACTATACTGTGACAATAGCAGAGCAGTTGCCAACTCAAGAAACCAAGAGCACACAAGAAGGGAAGACATATTAAGCGTAAATATCACCTGATTCGATCATTCGAGAGCAGAGGTGAGGTGACAGTGACAAAAATTGCATCAGCTAACAATCTGACGGACCCCTTCACAAAGAGCTTGCAAGGTAAGATTTTCGACAGTCATGTTGAGGAGATCGGATTGAGATGTATGTCAGCTTGGCTTTGAGTATAAGTAAGAGATTGTTGGAGATATAGTAAAAGCCTTAACCTTTTTGTATTAGAACTCAATATCTGATTTAATATCATTTTCATTTATGAGAATCTGTATGGGCAAATGATTGTACAATATACATATTGTCTTGTGTTCTACATTATAGGTGACTTGATGTATAGAGTTCGGCTTACACACAGAAGTTCATATCATCGGATCCCTATAAATCATAAAATAGGTCCACAATCTTAGATGGAGTTGGACACACCATCGTGTAATGCAATCTTCTGGAATAATCTATCTTGACTATAGGAGGTTGTTTGATGTCTCGGACTATTGCATTAATGCACTTTATGCGTATTGGATAGGATCAAGTTGAGGTAATCTTTATATACCGACTATATTAGAAAATTAACACCTCATAATTATTATGAGTGCTTAAACTCCCCGAAATGTTTACTGGACATGCGTATATTATACTTGTCACTTTAATTCATTAAGTGAGATTCTTTTATGAGTGTATAGCTTCAGTGAGTTGAGTGATAATGTAATGTGTACGATGAACTATATTCATAGATGGAATCCACGTCTCGGTGTGAGGGAACGATGATGTCCCCTTGAGAAGCTTATAAGTTTTGTGCATGCCAAACCCTGTAGGTGGATTTAATTATCCGACATAACAAACAAGTTAAGTAGTAGGTATCAAGGACAAGATGTCGATTGAATAAAATTGTATGTAATTTAATTTAATTGACAAACATCAAAAATCTTAACGTGAGGAGATTTTAAGCATATAATAATAAAGATCTCGAAAGTAATTTTAAGATAAGTATAGAAGTACAATTATGATTCTTTAGTGGATTGAATTATAATTTATAAAATTAAGGATTCCAAATCAAATTGAACTAGGGTTTCCTAATTTCATTAGAAGTTTGATTCTTATTTGATTCCTAGTGGTCTCTATCGTAACCTATATAAAGCCTCCTATAATCTTGGCCGCAATATGAGAAATATAGAAGAAACAAAAAGCAGAAAAACCTTAGTTTCTAAAAGGCGGCAAAAAATAACTCCAAAAGAGATCGAAAGTTCAAAGCCCACTCTCTATCTCCATCTGATCTAGCACTTTGGGAATACAATTGAAGATCGCGAGGTGTTCGAGACATCTTCTAAGTCCGTAGTTGAAAATTGTTAACGAGATCAATTCAACGAAATCTCAAAAGTATGATCTCAGTCTTCATTAAATCTATAGGATTATATATGCATAAATTTTTTATTGTTCAGTCTGTATGTATCCGATCAAGGCGATATTAGGAATTTTCTACACTTTCAACCACCTCAGATGCCATCCATCAAATGCCTACATTGATACATACCAAATATTTGTCTACTGTATTTTGCCGTACTTTGGGTGCCTCTGCTGCATCTTTCAGCAGATCGAGAAATCTAGATGGATATGACATAAACGAAAATGAACCGAATCAGTTAAATATCTAATCTCTTCAAACCACTGCCTATATTCTTACTATTCCAGCTAATAGCATTCTCTCAGTAACTCTCAATTTATCCCAAGGTGTGTGCGCAGTAATTTGGAATTGTAGATGACAATTTATATAAAGCTTACACGTCGCAGATTAAATGAATGAATTCCATAAGATCAATATTAAACTACTCTGCTTTCAGTCTACAAGACATAAGGGACCTGAACACTCTAGTGCTAACAGTGTTTCAAGCTATTATGACCAGGTTCTAACAAGAGATACCTAAAGAACACCATGCATTTTTCTCAACTAACACAGAACCATGACTGCCAATAATTGTATACAGAACTCCATATTAAGACTTTCATGCTACAGAGTTCTACTCTAGAATCAGAATACAAATAGATTAGTGGTCAAAGGTGTAAGGAGGCACCCCACATGGAGGAGTGAGTAACAGACAGTTCTATATGATTATGATTTTGTCTAAAGATGGCATCATTCTATACTTCAAACACATTCATTAGTCATCATATCAGTTTGTGATGTTTTGAACTTCTCTAAATCCACTTAACCATTAATTAAATAAAAATGACCATTAAAGATACAATATAAGATAAACAAAAAAAACAGTGACTAACCAAAGAGTTTACAATACTTTGAAGAATGTAACTGTAATGATTTTGCTTAAATATTTCCAAGAGAGAAAAAATGGATTGGCAATATTTGGCAATATGTTACACGCAATTTATTAATATACGGTGATGAGTGCATAATTTTTACCCAGTGTTTATAAGGGAAGAACTTTCTATTCGACTTACAGGCATAAAAGCAAAGATCAAAAGATGGTATTCAGCTCTAGGTTTCTATACAACATCAAAAACATAGAAGTTTGCATTGAGAAAACAAAAGGTGGTAAAGTAAGTTGAATGCAGATGAGTAAACAAAAATGGGGAGATACTGACATTACTATCAGCTGGTTCTGGCTGTAACCCGGAACTATAAACAATTATACAATTAATAGAGGAGCCACCAGAGTTAACTGAGAAGGGAAATAGAAGAAGGCCGCACAGTATTGAAGCAGTATGGAAGAAAGCTACTGTGTTTAACTGGATTGTGTACTTGATTCAGAAATAAGGTGGACTTCATATAGATCGTCATTCTCCCCTTTCCCTGCATCCATCACAACAATTTGGCCTAAGTTCACAGCAAATGATACATATATTTCATTTTAAATAGTACTGTTTCAAAACAGAAGAATTTCAGTAGACACATACCAACTTCTGCAGTGATTCCTGGTCCAAAGAACGATGTGAATTTCGCCTGCAAGTCCAGAGCATAAGTTGTGACAGATCAGTGGATAGGCAAATTTTATAATCAAAATAGCATTAAAATTCATACTATTTATAGTTACAACATAGTTAGTAATTTTTAAAACATTTGCATGATATCATATAAATTGAGGCAAGGAGTTGGATTAAAAACACTAATCCAAAGCAATTAAGTGGTCATATGTTGAGATGAATGAGACTGGACTGTGATTAAATTAAATTAGTTAAATAAATAATTTCATGAAATTCATAATTTTTTGTGTCAGATAAAAGAAAATCAGTACACATTTTCCACAGTAAACACACAACTATTCACGTTAGTGGCTCCCTGACTGTTTAGCAAAAGCGTAATACACAAAGCATGACTACAAATTTTAGGATCCAAATCAAATATTTATCATATAACAGAAATGCTAGACTTTCTGCGGGATGTCTTCACCTGTCGCTTCTCAAAATCAGAAAGCTGTAAAGTTTTCGCTTCAAAGACAAGGACTAAACAGTATTTCCCATCTTCAGTGACCTATGAAAGTGAAAAACCATTAGCAGACAACTATGAGGGATTAATTATCTGCTTGCAGAAAACAACAGAATTGAAAACAGTATTTTCCATCTTTACCAGTGACCCACCCACCCACAATAAGGACAACTATGGAGATTGATCATATCTGCTCGTAAAAAGCAATAGCATACGCCAACAGCCATACACCCACACGAAAGACAACTATGGAGATTGATCGTATCCGCTCATAAAAAGCAATAGCATTGAAGATTAAAGCCTTAGTACACTGTCATAACAGAAATCAGATTGCACTGGTTTAAAGTTGCACAAATAGCTCAAAAATGTTCTTACTCTATAAGAACCAGGCAGTATCTCAACCTACAAGAAATCTAATAAAAAAGAATTGCACTAGAAATATATTTAAATTAAGAAATGGAGATTCGTAAGTCTCACTTGGTAATGCGTCTACATATATAACCAGAATCAGTTTTGTAGCCAGCCAGCCTCGCGCGCCTGGCTGGCTGGTCACATACATGGGCGACCTCTGCAGTTCCTTTTTTCCGTTTTTTTTTTCTTTTTCCTTTTTTGGTTTGCATTAGGGCTTGCATCTATTTGTTTTCTACGTGGGTCCAGTCATTACGCGAAGCATCCGTGATATCATAGAGATAACATCACGCGAGAAAGGGGGGAAAATTTGAGGTGGGCCTCAACTGTGGGACCCGTCTTAAGAACCTCAGTCTTTATAAATGGATGTAATGCTATATTTGCAAAGTCACCTTATAACCTAGATTTATTTTCACTAAAGAAAGTATGTATATTATAACTCTATGATTTTTATAATAAAAAAACTTATTAAATACTAACTGTTAGCTCAAAAGTTCAATCACTCGTGTTTTGATGATTCACAACTCATGTAATTAAAAACTAACGATCTTGAAGTGTTTATAAAGATTATAAGTTATTTAAAATCATATCATGAAACTCAACTTAACATATATGCATTGGAATATCTAAAGTTGATGATTGAAGCTCAAGAAGTCGAATTCAAGTCAAGCATTTACAAGAAGACTTCATTTCAAGAGAATAGAATTTGAGTTTGTAAGTTTAGAAATTTTTTTAAAGCGTTAGATTATAGAATTGTTAACTCAACCTTGAATACACACACGACTTTGTTTATTTGTTGTTAACTCAAGATAAATCAAAACGTAGTTTACAAGAGTACTTTTTATTAAGTTTGATCGAGATTTCAGCATAGTTTACAAGAGTTTGCAGAGCATTTTCACTTCCAATCTTTGCGAGAAAATCCACAATTTCTAGAGCCCTTCTCTTCCAATCTCTTTAGTTTCTCACACACAAGCTTGAGTCTTCAAATCATGATCTATAGCTATAAGATTTGTGTTTTGTAAGAGTTTCTAGTGATCAAGTGAGATCATAAATTATATTACTTTGAGTTGTTATAAATCTCTAATGAGAGATTTGATTGTAGGAGTTGCGGCTCCAATAGATCTTGTGGGATTTAGTGTTGTATGAGTTGAAGCTCCGAGTCGATCTTGAGGGATCGCAGTTGTAGGAGTTGCGGCTCGGAGCAGATCTTGCGGGATCTCGTGTTGTAGGAGTTGAGATTCTAAATCGATCTTGAGGGATCGTGGTTGTAGGAGTTGCAGCTCTGAGTTAATTCTATCATTGATGCAAGTTTTATTTCAATTTCGCGAACCAGTTATAGTACTTATTTCTCCACAAGAGTTGGAGAATGGGACGTAGATCAAGTAAATCGAACCTCGAGAACAATCTTCGTGTTTCGGAGTTTGCTCGTTCTGACTTTTTTTTGTTTTATCTTACCCTGCGTATATTTGCTTATTGTTGAATATCGTTTTAATTATTGCAAAATTGTTTTAATTTTCGTATAATTGATTAGCATCACCTATTCACCACCCCCCCCCCCCTCTTGGTGATTTTCACTAACTATATTAGCTATATGATCATTTGACTCGATAAACTTGGAAATGAGTGAAAGTGGAGGCTTTAACTTAAAAGTATTTAGTCCATGTTTGTTTGACATGAAGGGAGAAGAAATCATGAAGAGAGTGCTTCTTCTTCTAACTCGTGTGTTTGTTTTGGGTGGAAGAGCTTTCTTCCTAACTCAACTTTTGCTTATGTGGCGTTGAGGTGTCATTTTTTCTTCTAATTTTAACTCACCCTAATTTTGAGATGAAGAAGTCATGAAGAGAGAGGAGCTCACTTTTATAGGCAAGAAATTGCCTTTTTATTAAAACATATCCCTTTTCTCTTCTTCTTTCCTTTATCTTTTTATTAAAACAATTTCATCTCATACTTCTTCCTTCTCTCTTCTATTAGCAAACCAAACACTTAAGCTCATGGAAGAAATTTCTTTCAACTCTTTCTCCTTCATTCTCTCTTCATAACTTCATCTCTCTTCTACCTCCTCCAAAAACCAAACAAGCCATTTGTGTGTGATGCACCAAGGTTGGGTATTTATACTATTCTTTGAAATCCAATTTAGTCCAATAAGAGTAAATTTTTACATTTATTATTTGCACATCAATAAACTTTTGGATTCATAGTCATATAATTTTTATATGTAAACCATTCAACATTAAAATATTAACATATGTACATTTAAATTAGACCTTAATATTTTCTTTTATGGAAGTGAAAATTAGGTTAATATCTATCTAGATTTATATATTGCAAATTACAAAAATTCATATATCTTCAAAATACTATTTTCCTTATATAAATATCTTTAACAGCCATCTAGAACATTATTTTTTATGTATACCTCATTTTGTATAAATACCACAATAACTATGCGTTTATACAGTAATAAAAGCACATTACAAAGTAAAATGAAAACATATATTAATGCAAATTGTATTCTATGCATTTTAATATTTTATATTTTTTAAGATATATTCGATTTACATTTTTCTACACATGCTATTAAGATCTAAATTCAAACTTTATACCCATACTAAATTCATTAAATTTTTTATGTCTTCGTTTTTCAAAACTAAGATTAATTTTATGACTAATATTTGATTCAATGATAGAAGAATGAAGATTTAACATTACTCAAAATGTTAACTACGCTTGCATTGCACCACATGATCACTTAAGAAAAATAAAAAAATAAAAAGCATAAAACAGATGATGGAGCTCAGTCACCTATATATCAATGTTTTAATGAGAAATTTTAAAGCAAAAGAATATGAAATGTCTAAACATTTATACTACGATATATGTTTGTATTTGTTTACTATTTCGCAGAACTCATTTATAAAACTAAATTTAAATTATAGCAAGAAGTACATATTATTTATTTAATTCTTTCTATGCCTTCACTGATTCCACATCCATTCTGATCTTTTTTTCTTTTTTGGCGTCACATCAATCGCGGGCGGTCTGGAAGAGTGGGGTACAAGAAAATTACTCCTGTATCTAAAATTGGTAAACAAATATTATCGTAACCAGAAAAATTTATTTTCTATCCAATATACTTATTACCTTATTTACATACCACATGGTTCACGTAAATTCAACTTCTTAACAGTCAAATATTTATCTTTTATGTTTTATGCACCCAAATACGTGTTTGTGACATATTCTAAAACCAAATACATTGACTTTGTATAAATATAACACACATGGTTTTTATTTTTTTTTGAAGAAAAATATTTTTTTTCAAATACACAGTTTCGCCTCTTGAACTATCTGATCAAAAATCATACTAGATAAAGAAAAAAAATCATATTATTGAGATGAAAATATGAATAATTTTTCATGTAAAATTATTCTTCAAAAAGAGAATGTAAAGTTTAAAATGAATTAAAAATTAATGATGTGTTGTATGCTTAAATTTGATTAAAATTTGTATATGTGTCACTTATAAAGCTAAAACGATATATATGTATGTGTGTGTATGTGTGTGTGTGTGTCTATATGTGTGTGTATATGTTTACATTTTTTACATCCTAGCAAATAAATTTTCCCCATATTTCTTTTTACAAGAACGTGCATGTGTGCGCGCGCGCGCGCGCATATATATATATATATATATATATATATATATATATATATATGTGTGTGTGTGTGTGTGTGTGTGTGTGTGTGTGTGTGTGTGTGTGTGTGTGTGCGTTTTTACATTTTTTACATCCTAGCAATAAAATTTCCCCATATTTCTTTTTACAAGAACGTGCATTTGCACGTGCCAAGACTAGTGTAAATAATGAGAATAAATTTTTGTTTTTGCTCGAAGTTCTACAACAGCAACAAAGCATTTTATCCCAAATTCTCAAGATCGACAACAAAAATCCTTTTTCTCCATTCAGATATGCAAAGAACCATTTGCTATGATACATTATCAACTAATATCTTGTTCACTGCCTCAGGTTCCTTTTGGTCTATCCCTAATCCTTATAAATCCTAGATCAGTCTTGTTGCAAAGTTCAAGCTTGCAATAGGAAGAAAACAGGCAAGGGCATATAACAAGTTCAGAATTTCATTGCTACTAGATATGCAATCACCTCACTTGGTTGTAATTTTGGATGTCAACGTAGTTGAGATTTAGTTTACAAGATATGTTCAGTAATATTAACAAGTACATTGCTTTCTAATAGCCTTTCTAATAGGCTTAATTTCAAAAAACCGCCATGAATTTACACTTGATTTCAAAAAACTACCATATACTTGCTTTATTATTGTAACACCCCACACACACCCCCCCCCCCCCCCCACAAAAAAAAAAAAAAAAAACTGTATTTTTTCCACTAAAACATCACAAACTTTACCATTTTTTTCAAACAACTACCATATGTCTGTTAACAGAAATGTAAAATTACATTTATACCCTACATTCATCACAAAATTTATTTTAATTGAATCATGAGAAACTACCATAATTTTGAAATTACATTTATACCCTCTTTTTCTCCTCCCACATTCTCCAAGCCCAAACTCTAACCTAACCCTAACTCTAAATCCATGGAAAACATTCTCTCTAAGACATGATTTTTGGACACATATACCCCATCATCATCCCCTTCCACACAGCCCAACCATACAAATCCAGAACTTTATCAATGAAAACACACCAACACTCATCCTCTAACTAAAAGATTGCAACAAAAGATCACAAATAAATCCTTCAATGGAGCTCCTTAATTCTAACTTGTACATATTCCTACCCCTTACAATGCTCCCTTTCAAACCCACAACACATAACCCAAATTTTTAAAGAACCCAGCACAAAGCTCATCCTATCTCAACAAAACTGAAAAAAGGAACCCCATTAATAATTAAATCTGAGATTAATGTTTGTTTCTTTGGGTTCATTCGTGTCATCATATCATCATCATTCAAACCATCAAGTTCATGATCACCAACACTAGTTGGGGGCTTCACATGCCTCAAGTTGCGTGGGATTCGAGACAAAAAGAGGATGAAGAAACTGAGTAAAGGGGAGAAAGAAGGGAGGGGAAAATAAAAAGAAATGAGGTTTGGGTTTCAATGGTTGGATAAAGAGGAGGAGAAAAGAGTGAAAAAAACAGAGGTTTGGGTTTTAATTGAAGGAGGGGAAAAAGAGAGTAAAGGAGAATATTAAATGAAATGGATTGACTAAAATTATAAAGCTTAGGGGTATTTTTGTCATAAAAAGTCGTGTGACAAGTTACATGACTACTTTCAAATAGAGACATGGCGGATGGTAGTCATCTGAAAAATGGGTAATGTGAAACATGATGCGTGTGTGAGGCAGAAATCAGTGATAGAACAAAATTTCGCAACACTTCACCAATTATACGATATTGGGTACAAAAAAGTTAAAATTAATAATGCAAGATGACGAGTTTAACAAAAATGCTCACGCAGTTATATCAATCTAGATAAAAAATAAGATGATGCGCTACTAGTTATGATGGCAAAAACTTATAAAATCAATGTATATGATCAGTGACCACAAAGTAAACAGAATCTCACAGTTTCACAACATAATGGTAGCAGATTAAATTAAAAATAATCGAGATTGAATCTAACCCACAAATAAAGAGACCGTGTTAAGAAAAGTTACCTTCTGAGAATCACAGAGATCTCAATGACCTGTAGTGGATGCTGGTGTGTAGATCTCGTCGTCACAAATGTAATGGATCGAAGATCGCCTGAATCAAAATCCGGATGTGAAAGTTGCGGACTGAACGATGAGGGTGCACTACGGGTCTGTCTCCCTTTTGAACCCGTTATTGTAGTACAAGTCGGGTTCATTATAGCAAATGGGTTATAACTTAACCCAAACTCAATTTATGAACTAGGCTCGGGTCTATGATGGAAACGGGTCGGGTTAGTATTCAGGTACCCCCGCTTAAGTAATTTGGAGAAGTTGATGGTGGTGAATCTGAACTTGAATTGTCATCGTCGTTGGTGACGTGGTGGAGAATCCAGGTGGCATAGGACGATGGAGGACGTAGTTAAACAGCGATGCTCAGGTGGAACACACGAATGAACAGCGAGGTGGTGAGGACGAGCGGGAGAGGGATGCAGGCGGTGGGGTTGTCGACGGGGCCTGGCCCACGCACAGGTGGCAAGATTTGAGCATTGTGGTGGTGCTCGGGCGGCACGGATCCTGGCGGCAGTTGTGGCTGCCGGGGTCACGGTCAGCGCGGCCCGGGGAAAAGAAAGGGAGGGACTGTTGCAATGACGAGAAAAGAAGATGAAGGAAGTCTGCGTCGGGATTCTTTAACTGAGTATGGAGATGCCGGAGGGCTTGGCGAGAGAGAAAATGAGAGGGGAATCGGCGAGTGTTTTGGTTGTAGGAATAAGAGAGGAGTTGGGGTTAGCGGCTCATGTGCAGGGAAGACAAAGTAAAAGAGAGGGAAAAGAATAGTAATTAGGATTTTGATGATAATTAAGATTCTCCCTAAACAATTTGAGATAAACAAAATCTCTCACAGTAAACTTTTATTCAAATCCTTCATTAAATCTTATTAATTAGTATCTAAGCCTATTTATAGGCTTTACAAAAATCAAGTTCTTCCAGTACATCCGATATGTGACTAAACGTCCAAATAAAAGAAAGCACTAAAAATATAAATATACAATAAACTCAAAAGTACAATTAAGTCAAAAACCATAAGAACTCGGACTACTCGAGCCATACTGATGCAGTATGTCCTTGTCTTCTCCTGTGCGCTCGCCTGGGCTGGATGTCCGCATCATTCCCTTCGGGTGGGAGAAGATTCGACCCCGTCGAGTCAGGTGAAATAGTGTTCCCCTTCAATACTGGATCAATTCGCTGCAGATCACCTCGATCTTACTGTGAATCAACAGTTGGTACCTTTTCTTCCAGCGGATCAAGTACCTGTGAGTTTCACCAGATTTTGGTGGTGATAGTCTCATCCTCTAAAATTTTAGCAACTCTCTATGTTGTAATGGGATAAGTATGTGAGAGTGAACTAAATGAGCCCTCAGAAAATGACTTAGTGGAAGGCTTATCAATCAATCAATGTGTAACGCCCCGATCCCGGCGGGTACGGAGACGTTACTGCGACGTATATACGCACGTCAGAAATACCCTCACGTATATACGCTAAGCATCAGTACAGGCAAGAATCAGAGTACGGAAGCAAGTGGTGCATTATACATTCCAACATATGAGTACAATTACAAAGTTATCACCAGAGGTGATCCAATATTACAATAATATTACATCACTGATAGGCGCAAATGCGAGAATACAAAGAGATGTACATGCATGAACAGTACAAAAGGCACTCACGAGTTTACAGAAGGAAAACTCGAGAGGCGCACAGGGGGCCTGGAAGAATAGAGCTCTGGGCGGTCTGCTGGAGATCCACGCTACCGCTGCGCCACTCTGATCAACAACTGGGAGAATCCACACGCTCCAAGCTCCATGACCTGGACATGAGGATCCAGGGGAGTCAGATAGAACTCCCAGGCGAGTGGTGATACGAATGCCAAGTGGCGATCATAGATAAGCACATGGTATAATACAACAAGAGCAGGAGACTGGTGGAATAGAATATAAGAGGAAAGGCAAGACATGAACGAGTATAATATAATAATCATAAAACCGGAAATCCGAAGTAAAACCTGATGAAAGCAATTGTGGTGAAACGAGTGGTATAACCAAGTTGTAGAGCAACATAACAAGTTATCATCTTGGCCTATTATTATTATTACTCGTCCGACCCATATATCTAGGTATGTGTCCTGGTGTACATCTCAACACACATACATCCATATATAAGCAAGTCAAGGTTGGTTATTGGAAGCTGATGAAGAACTGATAGCTCATACTTATAGTAGTTCCCGACCGCCGGGACACAGCCATTTGGGGGCCTGAAATCCCCCTAACACGCATCTTCTGGGGACCTGAAATCCCCCTAACACGAATCGTCAGTTCTGGTATTCCACTACTATAAGCAAGGCACCATACCGGCATTCATCACTTCCTCCCATTCCCCGTGCAAGTTATATCTTTTTATGACTTATTAAACATAATTATCAGATTACGGGAATGAGTAGGATCGTAACTGGTCATAACAGGAGTACATAACTGACATAACAGGAGTCATAACAAGCATAACGGGAGTCATAACAAGAGATCAGGTACTACATTCCCGTAATACGATAATCATAAGTAGAGAGTTACTCTTAACGGGTATCAAGTGATAGCATGACAGGAGGATGATATTTGGCGGGTGACCAATCATGTCAAGAGATTGATATTAGTCCGGTGGCAAGTCATGTTATAACAAGGGGCCTTGCCAAGTAGTAGTATGTCTGGTGTTAGGTGATAATACATCAGTTGACAGGTGATACAAACAAGTGTTAAATAGTAGCATGTATAAAGCATGTCAAGTAAGTACATGGCCTGTGATAAAGTAGTAGCTGAGCACAATCAAGCGGAGCTGAGCAAGCTGGAGTGTACAGACAGCAAACAGTATTTAACACTGGAGCGTCTGGCAAGGTTACCGGGACAACTCGGCTTAAAGTGCGAGTAGAAAATCCGGCAGCATCCCGCCTAGACGAATCTAGTGGTAAGCGCTGAACGCTGATCATGATAACCAGGCGGAGCTGAGAACCTGACGGTCCCAATCACGTCTCTTTCGAGATAGTGAGAAACCGGAGGCTGAAGGGTCCAGAGAAAACTGACGGTCCCAATCACGTCCCTTTCGAGATAGTGAGAAACCGGAGGCTGAAGATAGATAAATTTAAACATAAAATACATGTCAACCCGACGAAGCGGGGAAACCCAAATGGAGGCGAGGACCACTCGCCTAAGTCTTCAGAAAACACAGTGAAATCCCTGATCTCCGGAATCCAGGAAATCAATGCGTCAACGCGTTAGGGAGAAAGTGATAGAGAGAAGAGGAAGTCAAGAGAGAGAAGAAAAGAGAGAGGAGAGAGAATGTGAGAGCTAGAGAGAGAAGCCCAGGGAGAGAGAGAGAGAGTACAGGGAGGCGCGAGTTTTGAGGGAGAGACGCAGGAATAGCAGACGCGAGAATCGCGGCGCAAGAATAGCAGACGCGGGAGTCGCGTTGCGAAGATGCCACAAATGTGGGGTTCGAGACCTGCATTCAAAACAGGACGCGAGGAGAACGCGAACGCGGACCTGGGTTCTGTGTCGCATTAACACAAGAAAAACACAGACGCGGGAATGAGCTCCGCGTCGTGTTGATACAAGAACGCGAAGGCCGCGTTAAACAGAAGACTCGCGTTAGGAATTGCCTGGACGCGGGAGTGAGATCCGCGTTAGCAATATACAGAGGGAGAGAGGAAGGGAAAGGTGACTGCTTTGGTGGTGGTGTTATTTGGTGAAGGAGTTGGATTTTGATGGAGTAATAAAAAGGAGGTGATGTTGTGATGGTGAAAGTGATGGTGGAAGTGAAGATGGTGGTGGAAAATAGTAGAGGTGATGGTGATGTTAGTTGTTGTCGTTGTAATCGTCACCGTAATGATTACCGGAATAATCATAAACGATTACAGGAATAATCATCGGAGATGTTACCAACGAAGAAGAGCTCGGCCCCAATCCAATGGAGGTGGCCGGCCCTTGAGAAGATGATGGGGTGGTAGCCGGTCATGGCCGGTGGTCGCCGGCGGCGGCCGGAGGTGGTCGGAGACGGCCGGAAGTGGCCGGAGACAGGTGGACAAAGCCCCCAAGCCCAAACAATGATGGTGCAACTCTAGTTGAAATGGTGGAAACGAAGTTTTGGAAACGAGGATTCGGAGAACGAAGCTATAGCTCGTCAGAAAGAGCACGACGAGGAGAAGGAGATGGCATGGTCGTTGGTGACCAAGGTGGAGTATATGGTGGTGGAGATGGTGGAGAAAGGTGGTGGTGAAAATGGGTTATTTGATGGAAAAGAAGAGGAAGAAGAAGATGGAAAAGATGATGTTATGGTTGTTGTTGTTGTTGGAATGGAGGAGATGAAGGAGAGAATGATGGTGGAATTTGTGGTGAAAATGGAGGGACAATGGTGGAGAAATGGGTGGCCAAAGGAGGGAGAAGGAGGCTCTTTGGCTGCTGGTCGTTTGCAGCCTGTTGGCTGGAAAATGAAGAAGAAGAAGGGAAATGAAAGAGAGAGAAGGAGTGGGGTGGTTTTATAAGGGGGAGAAAATATTATAATATTGCCATTGAAAATCCCTATGGAAGGAAACCTGCGTTTCACTCAAGGAGAGTTGCGTCCACATGACCCCAAGCTGCGTCTGGGCAAATTGGACTGGACGCGGAGAAAAATCCGCGTCCAGGAGAATAAACGCGAGTTTTGCGTTTAACAAAGGACAAAAGTCATAATGACTTGATGGGAGTTGATCTGAAATGCATTAAATGCAGTAAGGAGAGGATCTCTGCATTAAAAGCTGAATCCGAGTTGGTGGAACTCGCGTTCAGCGAGGAGAGAGAAAAAATGAAAAAAGAGTAAAATATCTGGATAAAATTCCGGTATCTGGGAAAACACCGAGAACTTAAGAAAAGCCCGAAAAATAAAGTAACTCGGAAAGCTTTCCAAAAATTCTCAAAATAATAAATATTATATAAAAATTTTTAGTGAAATCAGTTTTCAGAAATTCAATCTCATTTTCAAGATAAAAATCCCGAAGTCAAACGTTGACACCGGTCTATACACCGGGTCGGCCGGATTTTGATAAAATCTGAAAAATTCCAGAAAATGTATTAAAGAATAAAATATGATTTTAAGAAGTAAAGTGAAAGCGGAATTCAGAAATTCAATTCCGATTGTAAACTAAAAATCCTGGAATCAACCAGCGATACTGGCCGACACCCAATCCGGTGGAATTTTCATAAATTCATAAAATCCTCAGAAAAAGTATTTAGATAGGAAATGTGTTTTTAAGAAATAATGTAAAAAGATACTTCTAGTAATTCCAATCCGTTTGTAATTAAAAATCCGGGAATCAGTCAGCGGCACTGGTCGACACCGGTTTTGAAGATTTACAACTTAATTCAGGAAAATTCCAGAAAATCATAGAAAATCTAAATATTGAAAAATGATGTTTAAAACTGAAATTGGTCAAATCGGAATAGCGAAAAGACCAAATCGAGCAATTCACTAGGATCGGGTTCCCGGTTCAGATTAAGGCTGACTCCGAGTTCACGAATCCAGATCCAAGGCAAAACGATCATATAAACAACTCATAATACAAAACAAATACAGGAAATAAATCGAAAAATACGATCGAAAAATCTGAATACGCAACTAAGTACGTATTCCGGGAGCGGGGTGTTACAATCCATCCACCTTACAAAAAATTGCGTCCTCGCAATTTCGATAAAGGGTAAATTGAACACAAAGGAGACAAGGACGGGAATTATACCAATCAAGATATGAATCACTGCAGGTAGGGCTTCCCAAGTTGACTGCACAATAATCAGAATATAGACGTCTTCTGCACTTCCTGCTGTATGAATCTTTGAACGATGCCGAATAATACTGACCATAATAAAGAAGACCGATAGTTAAGAATTCCGAAGATCAGGCATCAATCACTCTGAAGAATATAGCCAAGAATAAAGAATAACCGCAGAAGAACCCGAATACCATCTTCTGAAAGATAAACCGGTTGTTAATCAATCTTGAGAATACCCGAACTTCATAGAGTCAGCCGAAGAGATCATATAATAGCTTTATTCAGAACTAGCCACTACCTCTCTAGTATATCCATATCTTAAGTTGGTATAAAGGCTTCGAAAAATCAAAACAGGAGAAAGATGGAAGGGATTAGGAATCAAAGGAAGGATGATCAAGAATGAATAGATAACTCTGTACTTGTAGTTGGACTGTATAAACCAGGACTCATGCATTCCAGTTGCAAATTTCTTTACCATTAATTTGCCGTCTGGACGTACTGAGGATGCGAGAGCCTAGGCTCTGATACCACCCTGTAACACCCCGATCCCGGCGGGTACGGAGACGTTACTGCGACGTATATACGCAGGTCAGAAATACCCTCACGTATATACGCTAAGCATCAGTACAGGCAAGAATCAGAGTACGGAAGCAAGTGGTGCATTATACATTCCAACATATGAGTACAATTACAAAGTTATCACCAGAGGTGATCCAATATTACAATAATATTACATCACTGATAGGCGCAAATGCGAGAATACAAAGAGATGTACATGCATGAACAGTACAAAAGGCACTCACGAGTTTACAGAAGGAAAACTCGAGAGGCGCACAGGGGGCCTGGAAGAATAGAGCTCTGGCGGTCTGCTGGAGATCCACGCTACCGCTGCGCCACTCTGATCAACAACTGGGAGAATCCACACGCTCCAAGCTCCATGACCTGGACATGAGGATCCAGGGGAGTCAGATAGAACTCCCCAGGCGAGTGGTGATACGAATGCCAACTGGCGATCATAGATAAGCACATGGTATAATACAACAAGAGCAGGAGACTGGTGGAATAGAATATAAGAGGAAAGGCAAGACATGAACGAGTATAATATAATAATCATAAAACCGGAAATCCGAAGTAAAACCTGATGAAAGCAATTGTGGTGAAACGAGTGGTATAACCAAGTTGTAGAGCAACATAACAAGTTATCATCTTGGCCTATTATTATTATTATTACTCGTCCGACCCATATATCTAGGTATGTGTCCTGGTGTACATCTCAACACACATACATCCATATATAAGCAAGTCAAGGTTGGTTATTGGAAGCTGATGAAGAACTGATAGCTCATACTTATAGTAGTTCCCGACCACCCGGGACAGCCATTTGGGGGCCTGAAATCCCCCTAACACGCATCTTCTGGGGGCTGAAATCCCCCTAACACGAATCGTCAGTTCTGGTATTCCACTACTATAAGTAAGGCACCATACCGGCATTCATCACTTCCTCCCATTCCCCGTGCAAGTTATCCTTTTTATGACTTATTAAACATAATTATCAGATTACGGGAATGAGTAGGATCGTAACTGGTCATAACAGGAGTACATAACTGGCATAACAGGAGTCATAACAAGCATAACGGAGTCATAACAAGAGATCAGGTACTACATTCCCGTAATACGATAATCATGAGTAGAGAGTTACTCTTAACGGGTATCAAGTGATAGCATGACAGGAGGATGATATTTGGCGGGTGACCAATCATGTCAAGAGATTGATATTAGTCCGGTGGCAAGTCATGTTATAACAAGGGGCCTTGCCAAGTAGTAGTATGTCCGGTGTTAGGTGATAATACATCAGTTGACAGGTGATACAAACAAGTGTTAAATAGTAGCATGTATAAAGCATGTCAAGTAAGTACATGGCATGTGATAAAGTAGTAGCTGAGCACAATCAAGCGGAGCTGAGCAAGCTGGAGTGTACAGACAGCAAACAGTATTTAACACTGGAGCGTCTGGCAAGGTTACCGGGACAACTCGGCTTAAAGTGCGAGTAGAAAATCCGGCAGCATCCCGCCTAGATGAATCTAGTGGTAAAGCGCTGAACGCTGATCATGATAACCAGGCGGAGCTGAGAAACCTGACGGTCCCAATCACGTCTCTTTCGAGTTAGTGAGAAACCGGAGGCTGAAGGGTCCAGAGAAACCTGACGGTCCCAATCACGTCCCTTTCGAGATAGTGAGAAACCGGAGGCTGAAGATAGATACATTTAAACATAAAATACATGTCAACCCGACGAAGCGGGGAAACCCAAATGGAGGCGAGGACCACTCGCCTAAGTCTTCAGAAAACACAGTGAAATCCCTGATCTCCGGAATCCAGGAAATCAACGCGTCAACGCGTTAGGGAGAAAGTGATAGAGAGAAGAGGAAGTCAAGAGAGAGAAAAAGAGAATGTGAGAGCTAGAGAGAAGCCCAGGGAGAGAGAGAGTACAGGGAGGCGCGAGTTTTGAGGGAGAGACGCAGGAATAGCAGACGCGGGAATCGCGGCGCAGGAATAGCAGACGAGGGAGTCGCGTTGCGAAGATGCCACAAATGTGGGGTTCGAGACCTGCGTTCAAAACAGGACGCGAGGAGAACGCGAACGCGGACCTGGGTTCTTTTGTCGCATTAACACAAGAAAAACACAGACGCGGGCATGAGCTCCGCGTCGTGTTGATACAAGAACGCGAAGGCCGCGTTAAACAGATGCCAAGAACGCGAAGACTCGCGTTAGGAATTGCCTGGACGCGGGAGTGAGATCCGCGTTAGCAATATACAGAGGGAGAGAGGAAAAGAAAGGTGATTGCTTTGGTGGTGGTGTTATTTGGTGAAGGAGTTGGATTTTGATGGAGTAATAAAAAGGAGGTGATGTTGTGATGGTGAAAGTGATGGTGGAAGTGAAGATGGTGGTGGAAAATAGTAGAGGTGATGGTGATGTTAGTTGTTGTCGTTGTAATCGTCACCGTAATGATTACCGGAATAATCGTAAACGATTACCGGAATAATCATCGGAGATGTTACCGACGAAGAAGAGCTCGGCCCCAATCCAATGGAGGTGGCCGGCCCTTGAGAAGATGATGGGGTGGTAGCCGGTCATGGCCGGTGGTCGCCGGCGGCGGCCGGAGGTGGTCGGAGACGGCCGGAAGTGGCCGGAGACAGGTGGACAAAGCCCCAAGCCCAAACAATGATGGTGCAACTCTAGTTGAAATGGTGGAAACGGAGTTTTGGAAACGAGGATTCGGAGAACGAAGCTATAGCTCGTCAGAAAGAGCACGACGAGGAGAAGGAGATGGCATGGTCGTTGGTGACCAAGGTGGAGTATATGGTGGTGGAGATGGTGGAGAAGGTGGTGGTGAAAATGGGTTATTTGATGGAAAAGAAGAGGAAGAAGAAGATGGAAAAGATGATGTTATGGTTGTTGTTGTTGTTGGAATGGAGGAGGAGATGAAGGAGAGAATGATGGTGGAATTTGTGGTGAAAATGGAGGGAAAATGGTGGAGAAATGGGTGGCCAAAGGAGGGAGAAGGAGGCTCTTTGGCTGCTGGTCGTTTGCAGCCTGTTGGCTGGAAAATGAAGAAGAAGGGAATGAAAGAGAGAGGAGTGGGGTGGTTTTATAAGGGGGAGAAAATATTATAATATTGCCATTGAAAATCCCTATGGAAGGAAACCTGCGTTTCACTCAAGGAGAGTTGCGTCCACATGACCCCAAGCTGCGTCTGGGCAAATTGGACTGGACGCGGAGAAAAATCCGCGTCCAGGAGAATAAACGCGAGTTTTGCGTTTAACAAAGGACAAAAGTCATAATGACTTGATGGGAGTTGATCTGAAATGCATTAAATGCAGTAAGGAGAGGATCTCTGCATTAAAAGCTGAATCCGAGTTGGTGGAACTCGCGTTTAGCGAGGAGAGAGAAAAAATGGAAAAAGAGTAAAATATCTGGATAAAATTCCGGTATCTGGGAAAACACCGAGAACTTAAGAAAAGCCCGAAAAATAAAGTAACTCGGAAAGCTTTCCAAAAATTCTCAAAATAATAAATATTATATAAGATTTTTAGTGAAATCGGTTTTCAGAAATTCAATCTCATTTCAAGATAAAAATCCCGAAGTCAAACGTTGACACCGGTCTACACCGGGTCGGCCGGATTTTGATAAAATCTGAAAAATTCCAGAAAATGTATTAAAGAATAAAATATGATTTAAGAAGTAAAGTGAAAGCGGAATTCAGAAATTCAATTCCGATTGTAAACTAAAAATCCTGGAATCAACCAGCGATACTGGCCGACACCCCATCCGGTGGAATTTTCATAAATTCATAAAATCCTCAGAAAAAGTATTTAGATAGGAAATGTGTTTTTAAGAAATAATGTAAAAAGAAACTTCTAGTAATTCCAATCCGTTTGTAAATTAAAAATCCGGGAATCAGTCAGCGGCACTGGTCGACACCGGTTTTGAAGATTTACAACTTAATTCAGGAAAATTCCAAAAAATCATAGAAAATCTAAAATATTAGAAAATGATGTTTAAAACTGAAATTGGTCAAATCGGAATAGCGAAAAGACCAAATCGAGCAATTCACTAGGATCGGGTTCCCGGTTCAGATTAAGGCCAACTCCGAGTTCACGAATCCAGATCCAAGGCAAAACGATCATATAAACAACTCATAATACAAAACAAATACATGAATTAAATCGAAAAATACGATCGAAAAATCTGAATACGCAACTAAGTACGTATTCCGGAAGCGGGTGTTACACAATGGGCTACAACCAAGCCAAGTGCATGACACATGTATCACCGATGAAGAAAACGTATTGTTCCAGTATGTGTAGAATTCTATGTATTTTTGGTTTCTTTATTTTGGATTTTTTTAGTTTCTAAAATTGGAGTTGTAATTCTTTTTGATTAGGAGTCTTAGTTTTAGTTGTATTAAAATTTTGTAAAGGCTATAAAAAAGCCTCTTGTATAAAACAATATTATGCAATAAATTATGATGAAATTTCTCTCAAAACTGTGTGAGTTGTGATCTCTACAATTTTTCGCTTTGTGTGTGAAGCCCTTAGAGAAGCCTTAATTAGAGAATGAGACTCTAGTTAGTTTATCCCCCTTCCTCTTCTTTTTCTCCCTCTTCCAAACCCTAATTCTAATTTCTCAATCCTCCTGAAACCCTAGAAAAACCAAATTTAGAAAAAAAAAAAAAACCAAATAATTAGAAAAAATTCGAAAAAACCCGAAAAATAGAAGAGTTACTATTCATCTTCTTCTCTCTCTTCTCACTCTACACCCCTAACCCTAGCCACTGCTCTCCTCGTGATCCATCAACCCCACCTCCCTTTTTTCCCGCCAGCTGCACCGCTGGCAGACCTCATGCCCCCCTTTCCTTCTCGTCGAGCAACATGGCTGAGCATAATCGTCGTGCTCGAGATCCAGCCTGTCGAGCCCGTGTGTGAGCTCAGATCCGCCGGCAACTCCGAATGCATCGTCGTCTCGCCAACCTGTCGTCGCCCAACAACAACCCAACCGCCACTTGTGTTGTCGCCTGCTCACCGTCGTCGCAGCCACATCGTCGACTTGTCACTTCACCATCAGCCACTTAGCACACCCAACCTTTTTGCGCGAGTACGAGCATGTTTCCAGCCAACTCGCCACCGACCATCGCCCTCGTCGAACCTCTACCACCAGTTGACCTCCCCAATCGATGACGAGGTCACACCAGTCATCGCCTCCAACTACAAAGCCCTGTTGCAGTTTAAAATCAATTCGGGTTAGACTCAAACCCAAACCCAACCAGAACTGAATCTGACCTGTGAGCTTCAAGTTATTAATCGGGTCTGACCCGCTTCGCCCGAGTTTTGATCCGACCCAATTTCAACAGTACCAGACCCGCTAGAGCAAAAAACAAACCTATTTGCACACTAAGTTGGTTTCGGGTTGTTTCTCAGACATTCGAAGTCTGAATCGAGCAGTTTTCAAGGTGTTAGATTCGTGAGAGATTTCTCTATGCGTCTACAAGCATCACAAGAACACTGAGGTCTCACGTGATTCTCAGTAAGTAGTGTCTAATCCAGATCGGCTATTTCAAGTCAGATATTTAAATTTCTGAGTTTTTATCGATTTAATTATTGTCCACAAATGTAAGATTGTGCGTGTATCTACTTGTCTGTAATTCAGTAGATTTGATATTGATCGTAACTTGTCGCATAATATCCTTAATTGATTCTCGACTGAATTAGATTAAACTGCATGTGATCAAATGTTTGCTAATATTATTAGTTTTTTAGTCCTTCCTACCAACGATCGTTTCATATTGGTGAAGCGTGATTGAGTGTTTTATTGTTGATTCCATACACGCATACACATTTCACATCAATGGGTGAAAGTTTAGGGGGTCACAAATAATAAATCAAGTATCTGATAGTTTTTTGAAATTGGATGATATGCTAGTTTTTGAAATATGGTAGTTTATGGTAGTTTTATGAAATTAAGCCTTTTTTATAAATTCACTACCTTGTTCTTTTTCTCCCTAAAATATTTTCTTTAAGTGGTGTCCTAAACATAGAAAAGTAGTGTAATTTTGATATCCACTCTCTTAAAGTAATCTATAGACTGAATCTAAACGAAAGCCCCAGAAACATTTAAGACTTATTTATAGGCAATGATTAGTTTCCTGCAATGAGAATTTAAAGTTTGCTATACACAAGTAAAAAAGAAATAGAGTGCACGCCTATAATACATATAAAAATACCAATAGCGTTTCCGTCGAGAGCGATTTAACTATTAAGTTATCATAATAAATCTTAACCTTTGATTGAGAAAAGAGGATCTCAAGTAAACAAGAGAATTCCAAACAATAATAGAATTGGTTTATTGAGACATTGTTATAACAAATACTCACCGTTGATTGAAGAAAAAAAGACTCCAATTGAATTTCTAAATCAAACCAACTCATAGTTGAGAAAAAAAAGAATCCCAATTAAAAAAAATAATGGACTCCTGACTCTTCTTTCAATATCTCGCGAAACCAACAAAACAGAAGAAAAAAAATTCTCATGCAATCACAAAATAAAAAAGGTCTAACCTCTTCCGACTCCTTTTCAATATCTTCCAACGCAAAAAAAGAAACCCAATTTTTTTGGAAAATCCTACAATAAAAAACACTCCTATATTCAATATCTTAAGACTAGGAAAAAAAAACTGACTACCCCTGCAACCGACTCCTACTCCTTTTCAATATGCTACAATAAAAAGATAATACCAACTCCTACTTCAATTTTCTCAATCTTTGCTTCCAATTGCTATTCCGAATCTTCAGTTTTTCTATAATTAGTCAAAACCAGAAAAGAACTCAAGTGCCAACTCCTAATTTTCCTTTTTTCAATTTTTTATTCTAATTATACTCCCACTTAGATAATTTCTCTTGATCATTATAAAATTGATAACAAAGTTTTGATTAAAAAAAGAATCCCAAGTAAGACGAATTTTGAATTCACGTGCACTTGGTGCATGAGTATTTTACTAGTATATAGAGAACTGTGTATGGATTTGAACTCGCGAGGTAAATTTGGATAAATAGTATATATCATAAGAACTTCTAAACTAATAAGATGCCAAACAACTGAAGAACAGTTATGATACTCACCAATTGATTAGAGAAGAATCATGGTGCTGATCTAGAAAGATATAGTATGACATACAAGATTGTACCAAGAATTGTTAAATTCAACTTATGGACACTGTGGGAGAGGATGATGAAATAATAATAATCATCAAGCTTTTCCCCCAAATTCTTGATTGTAGAACTATATCCCTCAATCCTCACATCTTTCGATTTTTGGTGCATTGGCAGGGGACTTGATATGGAATCAAAAACAAACACAGTTTTTAAATCCAGGATGAGCATTTTAAGCGGATTAGAAAATATATATTTCCCTACACCCACGTTTCAGCCCTTAAGCGGTTGTAGAAACATACCCTCTCAACCTTCATTATACAATTGAAGTTTTGGAGTAATGGCAGGAACATGAAGGATGTATCAGAGACAGGTTGTAATCTGGCTAATAGTGCGTTTTTAAGCAGATTAAAAAAAATTATTACACAAAAGCCTAGGTCTCGGTCCATAAAGAACAGCCCTCAACCTATGAGAGAGTATAAAAATATCTCTCTTTTTCCTCCCATAAACTCTGGAGTTCTGATGCAACAGAAAGGCCATTAAGACAAAAAAAGGGTAAAAAACTAAACATAGACAGAATCCCCAATATTATAGTGTTTCACAATTAATGGGATCACTTGAATAATTAATATTCAGAAATCCCTATAACATCTGGAGTATAGAAGAACTGGAAACACATGTTCAAAAGATAGAAAACTTTAGTCCGAAAGTGCAGTACACCTTATGCTTTGAAATGTGTAACAATAATGCCACATAAATTGGAATACTGAACAAGAAAAATTAGGTCAAGAATATCTCATAAGCTTCACAAACTAGAGATGGATGAACTTAACCGATATGTCTAGAATAGGAGGATCTGACAGGTCTCGTAGGATGTAGTATTAGTAATTAAGTTAAGGTGTAGTCACCCAGGTGAGTAACAACAATTTAAAGAAGTGATCCAACCCCAGTTACCCAACCCATTGTCACTACAGCAAGGAGAAAGCAAGCATCACGTCTTGTCAAAGAATATGTGACATGGCAAGGTTGTTGCAGTTAGAATGATGTAAAGCTGATATAAAGTAAAAGCAAGAGATGCGTGGAGAGTATCGATCATTTTTATTGAAAATTGACTATTGGTGACTGGCTTAGTACATCCTCATGGCCAGTTACCAGTAATAGTTGTTGGGAAATATGAAAAATTAAATGTGAATCTTTGAGTTGAATTACAGTGAGATCCGTTGATAGAATCAATTGGATAATGGTTGGAGTGTGTTCTCCTTCCATTGGGATGAACGTGATATATTGACATGTTCAATTCCGACTTCGAATGAATGAGATATCAAGTCTAAAGTTTGCCTAATTCAAAAGCCAAAGGGGACTAAAGGTAGCTAAAAGCATTTAGTCTCACATTGGACATGAGATGAAAGTTTGAAGTGTTTAAATAGAGAAAAATGGGAACAAAGGGTGTGCCTTTGGGTACTTGGAGTTTTCGCACGCGATTAGGGGAAAACCATGCGTGCGCGTCGCCGTCGCCAGCGGCCGGCCAACGCTGGCGCCAGTGCCGGAGCCCGGGCTCGGGCTCGGGTTTGGGTTTGGGAATCCTACCCGGTTCGATTCTTTTTGAACCGGGCCTCACGGGTACGGTGTTACAGCGGATCCCGGCCCCTCCACTATTCGGACCCACGCAACGGCTGAAAGGAAACTGCACGCAAACCGTTGCAACGGTCTGTGCGGTTCCTGTCTGGAACGATTCGTTGCAACGGTTCAGACCGAACCATTGCAACCGTTCGGACTCCAATTTACGCCTCTGCCCTTCTCGGAGCGCTATAAATAACGCTCTTTTCTTTCAAACACAGACACAGCGATAGAGTGCATCCTCTCTCTTCTTCTGTAACTTGAGTTCTGAATACTCTGTAATTCGGATTCCGATGAAAATGTAACTCGGATTCTGAAGCAAGATTCGTTCTGAAAAAAAGGCTCAGAAAATTCAACAGATTCTTTAATAGAATTGTTATCAATATGCGACTTTCAAAGAAGAATATTCTTCTATCTTTCTCGTTTCTCTACAGTGGGTCTTCCTCCAAAGTAAAGACAAATATTCTCCCTGAGATTTGTCTTAGTCCAGCTGCATTGATAATCCTGTGAAGATATTGGTTAACTACGGTTCGACCGTACGGTGATTAGTAGTGCTATCCAAACACCGTGAAGGAGTGGGAGACCAGCACCCAGTAACCCGTTAGCACCGTAGCGGGGGACGTAATTGTCTTAAGAAGATTCGCTATAAGCGTACCTCACTCCAAGTACTGTATAAGTGAATTAATATTCTTTATACAGGGGTTATACTGATATACAATATATTGAGACTGACTTATACCAGTCTAATTGGTGTTTAACCAAGAAAAATAATTAAAAGGTGGTTCTGTAATTAAGGAACATTCTATTGAACGAAAATCTCCCACCTGATAGTCACCGACCTGGCCAATTAGATCGACGACATTGATTAGTTGTCAGATTGATTCCTAGAATTAACAATAGTAACCACATGTTCCTCCCTCTCATTCCTACCTTAAATTGGGTGCACGGCTAAAGATCAGCCTAATTGCAGCCCTAAATCCACTGGCAATAATGATTTGGTGTTACCAGAGGCAACCTAATATCATTATCAATCAGTGATGCTCCCAATTTGGCAGTAGCTATTCTTGGGGTGCTTAAGCAAGGAGGCAAATCAGCAACTTAGAAAGTTGGATCAAAACTTCAAATACCTGATGGTTGTAGGCTGCATCTGAATCCAGTTAAACTTTCAGTGGATAAAGCACAAGACTACCAATTAAGTGATAAGAATAATAGAGGTCACAATGAACCCCAATCCTTTCTACCTTAACTCTCTCATTTCTAGCTTAAACCATGTGCATGGCTAAGAACGAAAAGGGTCACAACCAACCCCAATCCTTTAAACCCGGTGCAATTACATCAGCAAGGATAAATTTTGAAATCATCGCAATAAGGTAGTACTATTGATTGCACCAGTCTGAAGATACTGTTGGCATGTGTGACAGTCTGAACAAAGCATATGCAAAAAGAGGTTGGAACAGTGGATAGAGCAAGACAAAAACCTATCATAGATAGAAGGTGTCAGAAGTGATTTAGATTGTTTGCATAGACTAAAGAGTATGCTCGGTAAGAGCGGATTAGGTCTATATGGAAGATAATATAAAGTTTGTATGTCCAGAAGAATATAGAAGAATGTGATGAGCTTGATACGTCGAAGTTTAAGTAGTTTTTCCACCAATAAGATTAGAAATTCTCTTAGAAATAGGTAACTGTTTATTACTAGTAGATAATTATCATTCTCTTGATGATGTCAAAGAAAATAGAATGCAAGGAAGCTTGAGTTTCACATAATAGATATTATGACCACAACGAGGACAAAGAACGTAACTGATGACATGGCAGTTACTACACTTTTAATTGACAAGATATTTCAGGATAACTTAGGAACTCACCAAAGACATTCTATATGGTTATAAAAGCGATAATAAAAATGTGATTGCATCAGAGAGAAATTGCATGATTTCGCAAACATAAAAATATTGCTCTGAAAGCTAAAATTGAAATTTTTTGGAGATAATGACAAAAAATAACATACTTCTTCACGGATCATTTGTAAAATTGGTGCACTACGCCGTGGAATACCACCACCCTGCAAGGTAAATGATGACATTCTTTGATATACATATCAAAATGTTAAATAAATTAAGATTACTAAAAAAACATGGGAAAAAGCATAAAAAATGTTGACATCAACAGCTTAATGTAAGCTCAAGGAAAATTCTCCTTCTCATTCCTTGATTCTTTTCTTTATTTATTTTGAATGATAATGTAGATAAAGCGGAAACCACTTCGCAAAAATATAAGTACCAAACATCATATCCCTAGCTAAAGCAAAAAATAAACCATAGAAACTCCCAGTTTAGCAGAAATAATTATAAACCTTGTAGTTAAAATCAACTTCAAGACTATGCAGCTTACTAGCGGACCACAACAATATGATCTGTCAAGGATTCAATCTATTGTTATTAAACTATAGAGTCACAAGGACCTAACGTTAAATAAGCAGAAGTAATATTGGAGACAGCATCAGACTTAAATCAACATAATGCACGAAAAGATAAACAATCAAAAGTTAATTAAGGGGTTTTATTTCCCCTTGTTACAGGTATTGTAGGGTTTGAAAAGTACTTTCCTCTTGAAGCAAAACCTTTAGCAATTCAAAATGAAGTACATGTTAACTGACAGCTAAATCTGACCTGTAAACTTCCTTCATGCTGCTTCTGAAAGAACAAAAAAATTTACCTCACTTGTTTTTTGAATCAGTAGTTTGCGGTTTCAACTTTGTTTTTATTTTTATTTTCCCCGAAAGTGGAGTCCTCAATTTTGTTTTTTATTACTTTACCAATAATTCCTATCGTGTACCATCAAAAACACTGAATAAAACCTCAGCTAGACCACAAAATTGATGCTCCTATTTTATTATTACCTTAATCAGTGAGCAATTCATCAAGTACATATTCTTCAAAAAGTAATTCCCATTTTATTATTTTATAAGTAATTTGTGTTAAACAAAACCAAACCAAGGTGTCTTAACCAAACCAAGGTGTCTTATGTGCTAAATCTTCCATCCAAAGCATAAGCAACTTATTAACATTTCTATCACTTGTGAAGATGTTTCATCATTGCCAAAGACAAGTGTTTTGCGTGCTCTACACCCTGCGTTCTCAAACATAACTGATTTGACATGAAATGTCTACCATCTTTTTCATCTAATCTTTTTAACAATATATTTATCAAAATGGTAAGGTTATAGTGAGAGCTTAATCAAAGATGCAGATTCCCTTGACATTGCATAAAGAGCTTAAACGGTCACCATCTCCGCTGGTTATGCAGCAGGTAGTTTTGTTCAAAATTGTTTGAAGATTTTCCAGCTACCACCACAGTAACATTTATATTCTTTGCCTTGATGTTCCTACAAACTACAATCATTGTCCACAGAAACATTATCAAAGTCAGATGTGTCATTTCTAGATCATTCCGAACTACTTCCACATATTTCTAGCTGCAGTGATCCTTAGCGTGATTTAATTGTTGTACTTTCTTTTTCCCCACGTGGCACTTCCTTTTTTCAAGAAGGTAGAGCAGTCACATTTGACCTAAGAAGTACGGACATGGACATAGAGACGCGACAAGGAAATTCCTTAACATGACATACAGTGATTACAATTTACCATATATTTATAACTTTACAAAGTATAGTGCTTGGATTTACTAGAGAAGCCCAATGCATCTCACTTCATATATTAAAATACATATAAGCTTATCATGGTTTTAGACAAGTCAATGGTCTTGACGGCCTTTTCTCACTTTAGTCTTTTATATATAAATAAAAGTAAATAAACATCTCAAAAATGCAATTTGAATAAAGCAGTATATGAAAAATGTAGGGCAACGTGTCCAAAAGTTCCAATGAACATTCAATATTAAAAATATAGTATAGAATTGAGCAAAACATTTGAGAAGTGTATAAAAAGGTCTAGCATGTGTGAACATGTCTGACAAGGTAAAGCTTCCTAATAGATGTGTCCATGTATATAGTATTAGACCATTCAAAATTTATGTAAAAACACAAACCATTTATGGATGTTGAGAAATATAGTAATAGTTAGATTACTTTTAATTATTTAGAACTTTCTATTGTTAGGAATACTAGAAATACTATTATGATTAAAAATCTTCTTTAGGACCTTTCATTATTTTGGACTTCCTATATTTAGTTAATTATGTATCTACCAATATTCGGGCATTGCCCTCATTGGTATTTACAACAACAAACCCTTCATCCTAAATTTGAGGTCGGTTAATATGAATATTTTTCTTCCAAATCTGTTTCTTCCATTTAACTCTGTTAAGTGTCCATCCCCAGTAACCTGAAGCATTAACATATCCATAATTGTGTCCACCCATGTTTGTTTAGGTCTCCCTCTACTCCTTATTTCCCCATTAACATCATCCGATCACTTTTCCTGATTAGCACATTTATTGCCCTATGGTGCACATTGGACAAACCATCACACTGATTCTCTCATTTCATCCTCAGTGGCATAAACCTCTAAATTTCTATGATGCACTCATATCTCTTAATGTATTATCACTCATTCATCTTACATTCTCATTTCTTCTACACTTATTTTCGAGACATTTCTTAATTACTGAGAGCATAGCAGGTTCATAACCATCCTATAGAACTTTTTCGTCAATTTCATGGATATCATGTGATCACATAAGACACTAGAGCACTTCTCCACTTTAACCATTCCACTTTGATTCTATGAACCACATCTTCCTTTATTCCACTATCTTGATGAATGATTCAGATAATGAAAATGAGCACTCTGAGGTTTTGATATTTTTTATATAATCAATTTGTATTATACATTCATTTCTTCTCACCATTTTGATTTTGTTAAAATTACATTCCGTATAATTTTTTTTCGTTTCTACTAATTTTAGATCCTTTAAGTATCAATAAAGATGTATTTTGTCTACTACTTACTTCTGGACATTTGTATGTACTCGCTTATTTTTGCAGCTTGAATTTTCTCTTATAGCAGTACAAAGACGGTTGGATTGTATTTATTGGCTGCAACATTTTCTCTTGGATGTGCATTAGATTTCATATTTGGTATAGACAGAGATGCTATTTGGTCGTCCAATGCCTCATTTCTACGTGCCCGTCGAACAGAAAGTTCGTAGTGGAGATATTAAATCTTGCAAAATCACATTACGATCAAGATATCTATGGAGCATCACAATCGTTCTTTTATGGTGCTATGTGCTCCTTATTCCTATAAACATTTTCTCCTTAAAGAACATCTATGCCACATATATTTCATATTGTGCATTAAGGTAAGCCACCCAGAATATCTACTAATATCGTTCTTTGACTTAAATATCTCCTATTTTCTCTCAAATTTATCAGACTTGTACTGCATGGACAATAAATTTTTAAAAGTCAGGAATTAATTCCCAATGGTGAAGATTTTTGAGTAAATTCTTTTGATGTGTCAACAACAGCACCTTGTGTGATTTGTGCTTCCTCTTCACTCGTCTGTGCGCTTGTCACACCGCGCCTTTAAAGCTACACCTACATTCCAATCATCTGAATTTGATTTATACTTTCAAGGCCTCCCCAACTCTAGTGCAGTCCATCGCCTCGTTAGGGTTAACTAAGAGTTTCCACCATCTTTGGTGTCCATAATTTCGCTTCTAGGGCCTAGGTTTGTTGAGGTTCATGGGCATCTTCCTATTTTTTCCTTTTAGTGGGTCTGCTCTCTTCACTAAATCAGTAGGATGTGTTCCGTCTATCTAGCTATGAGCCCACCTTACCCTAAACCCACCCCTCCAATGTGTGTGGTCCATGTTCCTCACCCCCTTTTGGGTCCCCCTTAAGTATTGTTTCCACCACGAGATAACAACCTAGGTGCTTTGTCTCCATCCTATTAGGATTAGTTGTCCTCCATGACCTTCCTATGATCTTTTGACTTTTGTTGGCTAATCCCCTCAACTGTGTTGCACCAGATGCTCTCTTTTTGTCGCTTAGGCGCCCTCTTGCTAACCACCTGGCCCCTGGCCCCCTACATAGGATTATTTGTCCTCAGCCACCATGATGTTCGTTAGCTTACAGGAGCTCTCACCGCAATGATCATACCACCACGCCCCGATGGGAAGTAGCTCTTTCACCTCCACCCTTTAGCAGTTCCCTTGGGATACAGGTGATATCATTGTCCTCTCTAATATCTTCTGTCATCATGCGGACATGTGAAACATGTGCCCTCTATCAGTTACTATCGGCCCCTCCAACGACACACCATCTCTCATAGCATTTTCTCCTCTGAACTTCCCAAGGC